>NNCF01128921.1:15693-48468 GCA_002313205.1 Laupala kohalensis | reverse complement strand
CAGACTCAGCTCGGAGCCCCATGTTCGCCAAACACGTACTTACTAGATGTAAGTCCCGGGGGGGGGGGGGTTACAGAATTAATGAACACAACCGTGTCAAAGTTGAGTACACATTAAACTAAATATAAATGATAAGACACAACACAATCAAGCAAGAAATCTATCATCTTTATAATTGTTTCTCTTTCGGAAAGGACTAATTTGACATACAACTCTTGCTCTCCATCTGAGGAGCTTTTTCAGACGAAGATAATATCTGCAGTAAACCCATAGTACCCTCAGACTACCCTAACCTCAACGACGCGATGCCCTTTGAGAGAATTGTCAGAGCAAGTCCGGCTGCTCTCAGTGCGTGGAGAGTGCGCCTCCATAGACGAATGGAACAACAACATCTTCATTGCATTGGTGCAACTTCTCTGTCAAATGGAACAACATTCTTGCGGACGAAGTTAATTTCTGCAGTATACCCATAGTACCCACACACTACCCTAACCTCAACGACGCGACGCCCACTGCGAGAATTGTCAGAGCAAGTCCCGCTGCTCTCAGTGCGTGGAGAGTGCGCCTCCATAGATGAATGGAGCAACCACATCCCCATTGCATTGGTGCAACTTCTCTGTCAAATGGAACAACATTCTTGCAGACGAAGTTAATTTCTGCAGTAAACCCATAGCGCCCACAGACTACCCTATCCTCAACGACGCGACGCCCACTGAGAGTATTGTCAGAGCAAGTCCGGCTGCTCTCAGTGCATGGAGAGTGCGCCTCCATAGACGAATGGAACAACCACATCCCCATTGCATTGGTTGCAACTTCTCTGTCAAATGGAACAACATTCTTGCAGACGAAGTTAATTTCTGCAGTAAACCCATAGCGCCCACAGACTACCCTATCCTCAACGACGCGACGCCCACTGAGAGAATTGTCAGAGCAAGTCCGGCTGCTCACAGTGCGTGGAGAGTGCGCCTCCATAGACGAATGGGGCAACCACATCCCCATTGTATTGGTGCAACTTCTCTGTCAAATGGAACAACATTCTTTCCGACGAAGTTAATTTCTGCAGTAAACCCATAGTACCCACACACTACCCTAACCTCAACGACGCGATGCCCACTGAGAGTATTGTCAGAGCAAGTCCGGCTGCTCTCAGTGCGTGGAGAGTGCGCCTCCATAGACGAATGGAACAACCACATCCCCATTGCATTGGTTGCAACTTCTCTGTCAAATGGAACAACATTCTTGCAGACGAAGTTAATTTCTGCAGTAAACCCATAGCGCCCACAGACTACCCTATCCTCAACGACGCGACGCCCACTGAGAGAATTGTCAGAGCAAGTCCGGCTGCTCACAGTGCATGGAGAGTGCGCCTCCATAGACGAATGGGGCAACCACATCCCCATTGTATTGGTGCAACTTCTCTGTCAAATGGAACAACATTCTTTCCGACGAAGTTAATTTCTGCAGTAAACCCATAGTACCCACACACTACCCTAACCTCAACGACGCGATGCCCACTGAGAGTATTGTCAGAGCAAGTCCGGCTGCTCTCAGTGCGTGGAGAGTGCGCCTCCATAGACGAATGGAACAACCACATCCCCATTGCATTGGTTGCAACTTCTCTGTCAAATGGAACAACATTCTTGCAGACGAAGTTAATTTCTGCAGTAAACCCATAGCGCCCACAGACTACCCTATCCTCAACGACGCGACGCCCACTGAGAGAATTGTCAGAGCAAGTCCGGCTGCTCTCAGTGCATGGAGAGTGCGCCTCCATAGACGAATGGAACAACCACATCCCCATTGCATTGGTTGCAACTTCTCTGTCAAATGGAACAACATTCTTGCAGACGAAGTTAATTTCTGCAGTATACCCATAGTACCCACACACTACCCTAACCTCAACGACGCGACGCCCACTGAGAGAATTGTCAGAGCAAGTCCCGCTGCTCTCAGTGCGTGGAGAGTGCGCCTCCATAGATGAATGGAGCAACCACATCCCTATTGTATTGGTGCAATTTCTCTGTCAAATGGAACAACATTCTTGCAAGCGGGGTGCACCTGCGCTCACTCAGAGCAGCAAATGGAAAACGTGATAAGAAACATCGATCAGACATCTGGAGAGACGTATTCCAATATTTTTGCGACTGCCATTGATTTTCGTCCGAATGCGGTTTCAAACTCTCAAACCAATTTGATCGGGAGAAGCTTCTTTTCACTTTCGACAGAAAAAGTGATCCGATGACGAGTTACATTCGTTCAGAAAACGCTTCTGTTCATTAATACGTCACAATAATAATAATAATAATAATAATAATAATAAATTTATTGTCAAAAAACAGTACAAACTGTGTATGACCACTTGGATGACAATAAACTAATTTACTCTCCGGAAGCAAGCAAGGGACCATCCCATCAATTCCAATCAAGGGCAATTCCTAAGGCAGAGGCGGATTCAAAGACACAGAGTGAGGACTTCGTTTCGTAAGGCTCTAAGAACCTAGATGTCGGCGAGTCCTACAGCCCTAATAATAATGGTATTAGTAGTATTATTAATAAGAAAAAAAATACTCTGGAATGTTCAAGAAATGTATATTCTTCTCCAGAAGGCAGCTATTTTGAATAGTGCGTAAATTCTTTAGCCAAGAGTAAATAAGTGTGCTTGATTTGTATCCGTACCTTATTTATACCAGCGGAAGCTGAGATGTATTAATGAAATAAATAATAATAATAATAATGATACAGTTATAGAAACATTTACCCCTATTATAAATTCGTGTCACCACCTGTCTTGGAAAATGCCACTTTGTACTGGAATAAGCAAATTATTACAGACAGAACAGTAGATCATAACAAGCCAGACATAACATATATAGACAAATCTAAAAGAAAAACGTTTATTATTGATGTAGCTGTTCCTTCCGCTAACAATTTAAAAATGACAAAACAAACAAAAGTTCAAAAATATCATGCACTTCAGGCAGAAATTCAAAAGATTTGGAAACAAAATGAAGTATTAATTATTCCCCTAATAATTTCAGCAACTGAAATCATTTGCAAAACACTGAAAGGACATCTTACAAAAATGCCATTGACCAGAAATGTACTGCCAGAAATGCAGAAATCCGTTATATTACAAACATGTCACCTAACAAGGAAATTTCTTAGTCTCCACAAAGACTAAATTTTACTTCCGGCTTGGCGTTTAAACCCGCTTTAACAGAGAAAAAATGAAGTGCACAACAACAATAAGAAGAAGAAGTACCTCCAAGAAAGCCTTGAAATTTTAGGGTTACATATGAATTTATTCATTATCATACAAAAAGCAGTTACTGTAAATACTAACCGCAATGTAAGAAACTTTTTTATGGCTGGAGTCCATATCTCCTCTTTTAGCAGCAACAATTAAAAGCTAAGATTAAAAATTAAGGGGGAAAATGATGATAATAATTAGTTAATGAAAATACTTCGTTAAACGTCTGCTAATGAAACATGAATAATTTTTAAATGACTTCTTTGAGCAGACAATTTATTGATCACAACTTAAACCATCACACCATCTGAAGAACAAGTTCTAATTTCTAAACGATGCTTCGTCCCTAAATGAGGAACAACGTTAAAGATTTACTTACTCAAGGGTGATATTTTAAAAGAACTATTTAAGAACTGTTGCAAATTTAATCTCATAAGCATATACTGAATCTGCAAAATGATGGCAACAACCTTCCACACATACACAAGTTATTGTTTTCCGACTGATGTAATGTACTGTATGAAGAACATGTAGTCATACTATCCAATTTCTCTGTTATTTGTTAAAGATCTTTTCGGCCACGTGTTGGCCATCATCAGTGCTGTTACAAAAAAAATGTATAAAAGCAATTTTGTGACTGACTTCTTAAAATTGACGAAAATTAATTGTTATATAAATTGAAACATTAATTACTAGTTGCCACAAAACATAAAATTAGAACTAAATACTGAGGACGAGACAAAAATATTTTAACGAGGAATATCAGCTTAGGATACAGGTAAAATACACCGTAATATAATGTACCCTATTATACTACTGTAATTGTTTTCATTATATTGGTGTTAATTGTAACCAACATTTATCGAATTGTTACGTTTATGTAGCTTTATTATGTGTGCTCCCACTATGTAAGCCCTTTGGGGCAGATCTATTTTTTTTATTAATTGACCACGTACCGAAACATCTTTACCTAGCGTGTACATATTGCTTCCGTACACCCTGTCTACACGTGGGGGAGATATGTGACAACTTTCGGTCAATTGAAAATGGCGACGAGCTGGGAATCGAAAGGGTCTGGGTGGAAACGGTGTACTGTAGTGGAAGGTGACCGGGTGGTGTAATGGTTAACATCCCTGCGATCAAAGCAGAAATACCGGGTTCGATTCCCGGCTCGTCGCTATTTTCACCTGACCGAAAGTTATCACATCTTTAGATCGCCTTGCTGGACAGTTAATACTTGACATGGTACGATGAAGTATCATTAGTATATTTTAGTCGTCTGGTGATGTCCCTCATATGGGAATGAAACATTGTTATTTTTTAGTTCTTATTTCCCTGTTTTAAATATATTCTAGTATATTTAGTCAGAATGTGATTTCGTAAGTGGTGGTGGATTTGTATTTAATGAATAGTCTGTTCAAAGAAGGTCATTTAGAAATCATTTGCGTCATAGTGTCTTGTTCTTCATATTGATATAAATGGAGCACTGGGATATAGGGAGTGCTTTTCCTCATTTATAAATTTAATAATAAATTTATTGTCAAAGTAAGCGGTTTTAAACTGAAACCAAGTAGATGACAATAAACTAATGCACTCTCCGGAAGCAAACAAGGGTTATTCCCATCAATTCCAAACAAGGGTCCTTGAGTGGCGGATTCATCATTTCTACGTCCGAAGACCCAAACGTAAAAAAATGTAATATTTATTCTGGTTTAAAAATATATTAAATAATGAATTTCTTTCCACGAGTGCAGTTATTACAAAACCAATTTGCGTTCACCTGAAAAATTTTGTGTATACTTGAATAGTACTGAATTTCATTTTTTTAGTAGTAAAACATTTTGTTATTCTGTCATTATTTATTGATGCAAAAGACCTTTTCGGTCACATGGCGGCCATCTTCAGTGCTACAATTTTCTTTTACAAAATATAAATTACAAAATAAAAATAAATTGAAACGTTCTAAAATTAATGTACTCCCTTCTTCTTCGAAAAGTTAATAATTTTCAATATAATATGAAATAATAACAGGAAATGAAAAAAGCTGACATACCTGTGTTCTTTGGCAAGCGGTGGCTAAAAGCATGGTTGTCTCCTGAAGGATCTAGTTATATAAAGGAAGTTTCAGGAATTTTCATTGACGTCACGGGTTTTCCGTGTAACGGACTTCAGTTGTTTTATGGCTAATTTTAGTAGAGGGAGGAAATATCTGGAATTTGATGATTGAGTGTGAAAATGTTGGAATAAAGTAAATTGTGAATGTGAATGTTTTTTAATTTAAGTCTTTTCCAGTAATTATTTTCTATTTCTAAAATATGGAAATGATTGTGTTGAATGTGTGATTGTTTTCTATAAGATGTTTGGCGAAATGCGAATGTTCGGTGATGTGAGGTGTTTGGAAAGCGTGAATGTGTTCCTGTCGTCTTTTATGAAAACTGCGTCCAGTTTGTCCCACGTACATCGCGTTGCACTCACCGCATGTGAGCGCGTACGCTCCACTTCATTGCGAGAGGGGTGCGTAGGGTCCTTTGTGTGGGAGTGGATGTTTCTCAGGGACTTGGTGCGTGGAAGGAAGTGTAGAGGCCGTGTTGCTTAATAAATTTGCTAACTTAAGAGAAAGATTGCTTATGTAAGGTATGGTAATGCGAGGGGTCGTGATATCTTTACGAAGGGGGGAAAGTGTTGTGTTTTGTTTTCTGTGCATTGTGTGCTTTTTCTTCTTAATGGTGGAATCTATCAAATTGTATTTTACTACTTATAATGAACATCAATCATTCAACACCAGACCAATTCCTCCAACTCATAATTTTTATTTGAAGGGAGAATATTTTACTAGAAAATAATTTATTTTAATGGAAAGAAAAAAATAAAATATCAGTACAACATACAACCAACAAAAGATCTGTTTATATGATCTCATGAATAGCGTTTTCCAAAATTTACTGTTTTTTATTAAGAGCAATACTTTAGAACCGATTCTGAAAACTCAGCCCGTTTCGAAGTCCGTAATTGTTCCTGTACTTTAAAAGCTTTCACCAATTTATTGAATATCGTAATTGGCGTAATTTTAGAATAAATTCTAATAAAAGTAGATTGTTGACAGTATTGTTTTATCTTTTGTTTCATTTATTGTAAATTCATGGAATTGAATAACGTCAGTTATACTTTTAATTTGCTTGGAATATATTTCATATTGTTTTCTATTTTTATCTGCCACTATTGAATTTTATGCGTTCAAAACGTTTTCCCCCTAATTATGTAAAGTCAGAGCATACCAATGAAATATGCAAAACGATTTGCATACAGAAATATTGTTAATACGCCAGCTGTTACGCTATGTTCCCCTACAAAAAACATTCTACGTAACACACACGGAAAATTATTTTCGTATTCCAATTTTATATAATGATGTCCAATATGTATAAGAAGTTTTAAAATTTAAGGATCACTAAATTTTCTTGAATGAACATCATGGAATTTGTCTATTTAAACATTTATCAATAATATATTAATTTTATTGTCCAACGTGCCTCCATCAGCAGACATTCCAAGACTACATCTATTGTTTCCATTGTTGCTTCATCTAAATACGACGCAATCTATTTACGTTTTGGTGCTTCTTTTATCCCTATTATCCCATTCACATATTCTTTAAATTTAATAATAATAATATAATAATAATAAGAAATTTATTTCCAGCATTTACAAAAAAGGAGATAAAGTCTAAATCTGTAAGAATACTGACCAATATCCACTTGCAGGTCCGTTACTCAAATAAAATATAATTGTATCACAAAAAATTGAATCCATTTCACGAGTAAATTTCGTTGCAGTGAACGTGCTGCTATCTGTGGCGTCTGTATGAAAGTTTACTTCAATCTATTAAGCTAATTATCAAAACCATAATTTCTTGAATAATACACCGATAAAGAGTAATTAATTAATTTATTTAAGGATAACAAGGAATAACATTAATTTTTAACCTGAGAAAAACAAACAAACAAATTCATGTGTATATATAAAATATAGATACAGACGTGCTTACATTCGCTGATACAATAACAATTCAATTCCAATTAATGTATAAATAGGGTACATGATAGAAAAAAAATATTTGTCTATGTAATACATTTAATTTATTACCTTGCTTAAGTAGCTAACATCAGATGTCCTTCATAGCCGAGACTTCAGCATTTCACTATGCTGTTTCTGTTTATTGCAGGATTTAATTTCAGAAGGCAACTGATTTAACAACTTATGGCCTGTATACTGCAGGGATTGTCTAAAAAATTCTTTTTTATTTGACTTTAGGTGTTCTGAAAACTCTATTTTCCGTATTTCGGGTTCTGTACAATAAACCATTTGTTTCAACATTTCCGCTTCTTTGATGAAAAATTCTTAAAACTTTAAATATGAACAAATGTTCAACGGGCAATATGTTCAATTTTACACACAATAGGAAGAGACACTCGCTCGTATATTTTTATGCAACATAATACAACACAAAGTGATTTTGTGTATCTAATCGCCGTGCTCATCATGTCATGTCCAAATTTGATTATTAGTTCTTCAATTGGTTCGGGTAGTTTGTCTTTTCCGGTCCAAACAGCGGACAATCCCAGAACACGTGGTCTCTAGTTTCCTGTCGACACTTAGTCTTCTTTGTCAGTCGATCCAAATCTATGTGAATATGTCTTTTTGTCGCCGCGTCCCATCATCATTTCTGTCTTCAATGAGATGTTTACAATTATAACTTCTAGAAAAAACATTCATTTAACAATTGTAGTCTATTTTATTAACAGTTAATTTTCACGCCAAATTAATTTCACCTAATACTTATTTATTTGCTCTGAAGTTTATTTGTACCATAATTTACGAATCGATTATCTTTCGTTAAAGAATCACAATAAATTTTAAATCATCGGATTTTTCTCTATTCTCTTCTGTGTATCCTCACAGTTTTATATTATTTGAAGTGCTGGGAAAAGATAACTCTGGAGTGGGAGTAAAGAGAATATGTACGTTTGTATTTATTTTGCCGCAAGCATTTGCTATTTCAATTCGCTTTGTTTTGATATAGAGATATTTTTTCTCCGTAAGGGATGATTGTCTTTTCAGACAGAACGTAATACGAAGTGCGAACAAATCCATTGTGTTATCACTGAGAACCACTTTCTCCGTCTGAATGTAGCTGGAGGCAGGTGCTTTCCTTATACAGAAGATAGCGAGTGTTTGTTTTCATTCTCAGAAGAAAATTCTAGGAGATTGCGAATTAAAATCTTCAAGTATTTCAACCCTTTCCAGGAGCGATCTCTAACATTTACGACAAGGTAGGGTGAACTGTCATTCCAGAAGCAAGTGCGTTTTTTTCGTGTAACGTGGGCAGATCATCAATAGTATTTGAATATTGCTCTCATTTGGGAAACATATTTTATTATTTCACAATATTCCATGTTAAATGTATTGGCAATAAAGAAGACAGAGTATACTAATGTGAATGATGTAACAAAGAGGTATTTATTTAAACAATCAAATTTATTAATCACCAAACTTGTTAGGCTGCATTCACTTGATTTAGTGTTATTCGTAATTTAATTAGCATGTAAAAATATCAAAATAAAAAATTCTTGAAATTCTACTCCGTGACATGAACATTTATGCCCTTAAACTTGACACACATTCTTCACAATTGAGAAATTCCAGAACGTTCAAAGACGGCTCATCACCGCGTAGACATCGGCAATTCCACCGAAAGTAGATTTTGATAGGGAACGAACAGCTTTTGCGGGATAAACTTGCGTTTTTGAGAAATAGCGATGATGTGATGCGGGGAGCAACGGCACCTTACCCGACCTACAAAGAATTAAGAATATTTGCATATACTCTTGAGTTTATTTTTCAGTTATGACGTCCGTAATCAGACGTTGGACCAACTCAAGCTTTAGAAAACATTCTGGTAGTAGCAGCAGCATAAAATCAAATATTGTCAAAGAAAATTGTTGTCACTCTGAATAATCACGTCACTCTGCTTTGAGTCTTACATCAGAAGAAAGTTCCCGGAAAACACGTCAGTCAACAAAATAAGTCAGTCAAGGTCGCGTCGCTCATTCACATGTTTATAAGTGAAAGTTGGAGTTCAGGAAATCCATTTTCGGTACCTCTACGAATTCGCTTTTCCCAGAACTTAAAACTGTGCTGTCATTCAGCCCCTACATCAAATGGACCCCATTACTAGATTTTACTGCGTGACACTCCTTCAGAAATCATAAATATGGGGAATGTTACGGTTTAAGTTTCGAGAAAGAAGTAGGTAAACGAATTAGAACCTATGTTGCAGGATCTGCATATGAATCATTATTAGTTTATTTTATTTCCTTTTGTAATATTATTGGTAGAGCTAATGGGAAAAAGAATCTGATTACCAAAAATAATAACTAGGGGAGATTCTACAGAAATGGGGAAATTTGCAGCACACACACATCGATGAACAAACACTTGACTTTTTTCAAACGATTCAACGTGTGTACACGAAACAACTAAAAGGTTATTGAGCAATGAAGCAGGTTACATTGCTTTCGGCTGGACAGATGTGAAATATCAAAAAATGACAGAGGAGGAATCAGACGTAAATAGATTATTTTCTGAACTTTTTATCTGATGATGTTAATGACCTAATTCATCTGTATTTATATGTTGAACTAGCAAAAGCATTAAAAATTGAAAAAAAATAAAAAATCTAAACCTAACAAGATAGGACGTTTTGGACATATTTATACAGAATTTATATAGAATAACCCTATGCTTTTGGCTGCATTGTGGAAAGAAAAAGTCAATCACAAAATAAATTAACCCCGAGGTTTAAAAATTTATACAAAGACGATTTGTTTGTTTTTAATGAGAGATTATAATGATAATTAATGGAAGATTCAATTTTCCAATAAATATAGTATTTCGGATGATGTAAGTGATGTTAATATCTCTCATACTTTGTCATGCCATTGTTACAGTACTCTAGATACTGGTTAAATTCGTTTTTTAAAGCATGTTGTTTTTCATCCTTTTTATTAATTATAGTTTAATTCTAAGTGTACGCAACCTTGGCACGATTCTCTACATTATTTCTGTAGCGCCATCCTGGTTCGGAGTTTCCTCCGGGCAGTGGCGGATTTGCCATAGGCTGGAATGTCATTTAAGAATTTTGTTATTATTAATTTTGAATTTTGACTGCACAATATATCTTCGATTCATTTTGGAATAATAAATGGATAACAGTACATATTTTATTAAATATTTTTTATATGAGTATTCAATCCACCACTGCCCTTGTACTCTTGAACGGTTTCCGGAGAATAACTTAGTTTATTGTCCTCCCCACAATGTCTTACGCAGTTGCAACTGCTTTTTGACAAAAAAGTTTGTCTATTTATTTATAAATAGACATGAAATGACCAAAATTAAAAAAATATATATTAATCAAAATTCGTGTTTGGAAAAAGTTATCCTTCCTTCCTAAACTATGCAGATATTGAGATGGTTCGTTGCAGGGAATACTTTAATAGTATATTAGACTTACGTTCAACGTGCTTCGAATTTATGCTCTAAGGTTAGAGACCGCGGAGGATGCATTAGCTACAGAAGCACGTTGGACTCGACATTCCCCTTAAAGTAACCTTCCGGGATGAATGTGACATTTGGTATGCAGATAACCATTCCTAAACTAACTTCCTCAGAAAAGCTCTAGTTTGGAGTTGGGATTGTCGAAATTACCTTCCTAAGAGGTGAAGTTAAGTACTAGTGTCTCTAATTTTCCTTGGAACTATTTTATCACATTATTTACCGTATTCATTGCTTTAGCAAAACTATCTGCCTAGAGCATGCAATAAAGATTTGTAATTGCAATCATCATATACATTAATACGTAAATGTCCCCAAAACTTGAGTAAGGTAATAAGTTAAATACATTAATATATTACAAATAATGGTTTAAAATAAATTGTTCTATCACGTACACTAATTATAAATTAATTTTTCTTGAATTGTCATCTCATTATTTCATCAGCGCATTTAAGCACGTTTATATCTGTATTCTATTTGTACACGTAAGTTGTATAGAAGTAAGATTCTCAGACTACAAATTAATGTTATTCTTAGTTATTCCTAAATAAATAAATAAATTTAAATGTGTCTTGTAGATAGTATTTATTGGTGTATTGTTCAAGAAATTATGGTTTTGTTAATTAGCCTAATAGATTGAAGTTAATTTCCATGCAGACGTTACAGATAGCAGCATGTTGACTGCAAAAAAAGATTACTGGTGAAACGGACTCATTATATTTTATTCGTGTAACTGACCTACTAGTGGATATTGGTCAGTATTCGTGGAAGATTAAACTGTATCTTCTTTTGTTAATGTGATGATGGAAATAAATGATTATCATTATTATTATTACTTTTCGTTCTTTCGTACGTGACCGGTTGGAGTATATCATACAAATAGAGTATCGAACGTTAAAAGGTCAGTTGATGTTTTCCTAGTATTTCATATTTCCCCTTTTTGCGATATAACAGCATTTAATTTAAAATTATATCAAGAAAAGACACTCTACTGAACTCATTTGTTTTACAACAATGTGACTTGATTTTAGACGAATGAAAATCTCACCGACGCGTCTCGTAAGTAATAAACAAATTCGTAGGGAATCTTATGATTTACGAAATGATCCGTTGGGTAATTTCATGTACGAACTGTTCCCATGTTACGTTTAATTTGTTAATGTTAAATACGAAACCGAGAGAAATTTGCATACAACTAGAAGATCCGGAGAAAGAAGTATCTGTTGTTATTACTCAGGTAAATAAAATAGACTAATAGAAATAAAAGAAAAAAATTAAAATTTTAATTCAGAATATTAGTTAGATTCAATTTTCTGTACGATTTAATTTCACGGGTTGGCGTAGTATGTATTGTATTAAATTCTGTACGTATTACTAATCTTTAATAATTTGAAAGGACTATTCAACAAGGGTATTTTACTTAGATCTGTCAAATATAAAACGAACTTTTAAAAAATATATTTTTGAGCATAAAAATACAAACAACACCATCCGCTTTTTTTAAATGTAGTCTGCTTCTCGCTTTACACATATTCTGCAAAGCTTTCGAAGCTTGTAGATCCCATCTTGATAGAAACTTTGAGTTGTCAGTCATTTACGCCTGTGATCCTCGATTTGTAGATGGTTTTTCAATAGTAGGAAGAAAACAAAAAGAAATAAGGAGAGTGTTCGAAGATCTTCCTACCCATACCCTGATGGATTGATATTTCGAGAAATTCTTATTGAGCGGCATTGGTAATACAGACGGGTCTGGAATTTTCTCCAGTTTGGAGTCATTCACGAAGAAATTTAATTTTGAAATTACTTTTGTTTCAATTAATAGGAAATTTCGAATAATCTCTGGAGTAGGAAGACATCAAAATTTGGAGCTTGGACTCGAAACCAAAAGTTTTGGATTTCATGTGTTTTGTATTTATGTGTGTAGAATTACAGTAATTGTGAATTGTGTAGTTGTTGAATAAAACGACATTATTTCACAGACTGATTCATTAACTACTTAAAAAATTACTCAACGTTTCGACACCCACTGTGAGCCGCCTTCATCAGGCAAGTGATGAGAAACAGTTATTGCGACGGTTTTGCTTTGGGAAAAGAGAAAGAGAGATTACACAAACAAAAATCACAGAATGCAAGGATCATATACAAAATCAATGAATAATGCATAAGACGACAATAATACATAGGTTATTTACAATATGAGTACAGAGGTACGGAATAAACGTATAAAAAATCAAAAGTATAAAAAGGTATTAAAAACACAGAACAGATGGTAAAAATATATATAGATAAAAAAAGACACAGATAGAACCATAATAAAAAATATTATTAAACGTATATCTACGGCATTGCCGATTTAAATTAATAACTCATCGAAATGTTGTTTAGTTTCTTGAATAGCTAATAAATCAGCCTGGAAATAAGGTTGTTTTGTCCAATAGTTGTGGATTCTTTATTGCATGTTACTAAAATGCAAAGAAATAATTGTATAATTTATGTATTCTGTTGCGATGTTTTATATCTACTAGTGATCTCGGGTAATATTTATGTGAGTGGAAATTAGATTTCGCTAACTTTTTCACATATGTGACGACGCCACAAATTCGCGCAACTAGGTGACATTAAGTCCCTCACTCGGTGGCACTTTATAGCTTAAAACAATCTCGATGACAGGATGACATCTCTGATTGGCAATATTATCAATGAAAGATAAGTTGTAAGGCGTTATTATATTGCTCATGGTTCTATTTTCGCTAAGAAGATTTATCAGCTGCTTTAGCCATCGTCAGAAGCATACACTGAAGAAATAAACACAAAAGAACGAATATAATTTAAATGAATAACTAGGGGTGCAAAACCATTGCACTTTGTACTTTCTAATACACGTGCCTCCATCTGCAGCATAGAGCGAGAAAAATATCGGAAAAGTGTTATATAAACGTAATGTCGTTGTAGACAGAAATTGCTGTATTTTCGAAACTCCAGTGCGTTTGCTGTCCTCCTATGCATTTTATGATTATCATATCTATAATTTCAGTTTACGAAAAGTGTATTCTACGTCTGATTGGTCCGTTCACACTGCTAAATATTATTCAAGCTTCTTGAAACAGTAACTTAATGTGTAAGTGTAGCAGAAACAAATTATTTTACTGCGTCTATACCAAACGTTCAAACGAAATACCGCTAATGCGGATGTAATGCATACTTTACTTATAATTGCTGCGCACAGACGAATGGAGGTTATGCCAAAAACAATTTTTTCTGAATCAAGAATCGCCAAAACGGATATTTCCGTCGAAATATTCCTTTCGAATTTTTTTCACGATTACAAATCTTTATATATACTACGTATGTGTAAAAGTGAAAACGAAAGTATTGAATGAAGCGTAAAAAGTATTGGAATGAAATCACAAAAATAAAATAAAGAACGCACGGAATTAATGAATGAATAAAAACAAATACAGTGTGACCAAGCCGACAAAATAGAGAGTTTTTGCATAACGTAGACGCACGAGCGTATACGTTACGTTGATGAAGCTAACCGCTTAATGTACGTAGAAAGATTTAGTGCAGTCGATGCATTTTGCATAGCTTACCTTCCACTCAAATTATACTAAAATTTGTTAACCCTAACAAACTATTCTATGCAAGCGTACACAAGTAAACTGTACTGTGAGTACCCTAGCACCATACGGCACACACAACCAACAAATCTCTCGCACATATCAACATAACCTCAAATCCAGACCAGAATCCGCCATGACCTCTCTCAATAGCGCACCACTAACATCATACGCAAACAGAGGCGTTGTTAGTGTACCACTAACTTCTGAGCATCAGCAAAAATAACCTGCATGTGAATAGCGTATACGATAGCTCGCAGGTGCGCCATGCAAAAACTCCCCCATAACATACCGGGATATGAAGGAAATATTAGGCAAATGCACTGAGGGTCCCGTGGTCATTCAAAGTGAAAGGTGTTTGGAGAGGGGGATCAGGGTTTTCTTTCTACTGACGTCAGAAGATGGAAAGAATTTGATTGGTGCGAGGGACAACTGTTTTCAACTGTTTGAAGTAGGGTGCACTATTCAACTATTTGACGTTGCGTCGACAGCAGTGGTTGCGTCTATAAAAAATATTTTATGGTTTAATTATATTTTATTGATTTTCGGTAACTAAAAAGTAGATTTTCAGAGAAAAAAAAGTGAAGAGGTTATTGCGCGTGTACGATATATTACGTTTTACTATAATGTTTAAAAAAAGTTATAGTTTTATTGAAAAGTTGATTTGTAAAGAGATCCAAAATTCATCATTTCGAATGGTAGAACTCCTTCGATCCATGAACTGCTCTACGAACCGAGTTGTTGGAATGCAGAACACGAGTGGTTGAACGAGTGAAATTGACGCGGGCGATCAATGTAGCTACATCTCCTTTAACACACATTAACATGGAGATAGTAAGCACCACTCAGCACACTGAAAGATGCACCGCTCTTCCAAAAAGTTTGTAAACAATTTACTCTATTCAAACTAAGAGTGTGTGACAGGCGATTACATACAACCTGCTTGTTGTGTAGGCAACGCGAGAAGAGTAAAGAGATGTAATCAATGGAGCGAAAGCACGGTGTAACCCCGTAAGCTCGAGAGTAGGACGATCTTTGGATCTTCACCTCTGCTCTTTGATCTCCATGGCATCCACAAAAATGTGTGGTTGTTAGTCGCTATCTAATGCTTTCTTGTGGAGATAACAATATTCAAAGTCATGTAACTTTGTCAAAAATTATGCAGTATGACTACTCAACACTAATTGCCAATATCTAGGAATTTAAGTAATATCCAAATACATTTTAATTCTAGACACAAACGCGACTATTTGCTGTAAAGAAATACAAGTTAATAACACAACAAATAAAGACACTAGGTAATATTCGTTCCACACGCTCGGCACAGAAGGAAGAGAGTAGCGCCATTAGAGCATGTGCATTGAATTGATGGCTGATATTGGCAGTAGATTTAAGTTTTCAGAAAAACGAATGTCCTGCCAACTTAACGCGAGGAACAAATATCACTACTCTTATGAACGATGGTGAAGTAAAAGTGTTGGCTACACTGTGTACAAGCGCTATACCAACGTCAAGGCAATTAGAGTGAGAATAAATAAAGAAGTAATTTAATATCAAAAGAGCAGTTACAAACGGCTAATGACCACGTTGAGGACAATGTAGTAATTTAGTGCGACTAAGATACAATAAAGCAATAAACACGTTTTGCGTTTCCAATCATGTTATTTTATTTTTTTTCGTAAGTTGAATTTCTCGAGGCAAAGTAACATGATTTTGAGTATATGTATTTTCCTATTTTTATAGAGGTATACTGGGCAGGTTATAATTCAAATTGTAATTGTGCACTTATTTGAGTTAACATTGAAAAAAAGTATTGATAAAGTATTTTTATCAAATAAAATTAACTGCAGGAATTAATGTGAAGAAAATTTTGTCATTCTGTTCTTTAAGTAAAAATGGCGTTTTCCAGACTAAAGATTAATTCACTTATCAATGCAGGAAAAAACGTTAATTATATAAAAATAATTTTTGAAGGATTTTATTTTCCTATTTAGATGTTCAATATGTTTCTAATTTCCCCTTCTAAACGTGCATAATAAAATATGAAATATAAATAATATTACGATTGGCTATTGCGTTTAGGTCATAAATAGTAACTAAAATAGATAATTCGACCTTTTTTGTTTTAAGCAGACAATTATTCTGTTTTTTTTAAAACCTCACATAAAAACACACGTAACACACGTTAAAATTTATTATTGTGATAAATGCACAACATGTAAAAACACAACATGTCAGAAAGTTTTGTTAAAATCTATAATTAAAACTATAATAAAAGAGTTAACTACGTTTCGCCTTTTTGTGTTACGAAGACAAAATGATAAGAAAACTGAGGAACTCTGTGATCACCGACACGCCCATCAATACTTGTAGTACAAAGGTCAATATTTGTGAAATGACGTCATCCAACTCACAACTTAAAACATAATAAATGAGAAAAAACTATAACAAAATACACAAACAATGACATCCATATAAATGAAACGGAAATTCAAGAAAGGTACATTGACATGATATACAAGATACATAAATACAGGACGAATAGAAATCACATCCTGTAATAAAGTGTTATGCCACGATCCCATTTCTATCGTTATAAATGTAGGATTCTGTTTAAATTAAAGTTTTGTAAATATCTGGTAAACTGCTGGTGTCTATCTGTAAGTTATGGTTTGTTGATGTGAATTAACGTGCAACATTTCAGATATTAATATTTTTTATATATTTTCTCTATATCTAAAATTGTAATTTCTCCTCAATTCATTATATGATTATACTTGATCCTATGTTCTGATATGTTTTTACATTTTATATTACTAAATATTTACAAAACTTTCTTTCCGTCGAATTCTTGTAATGCGAGAATCAACTTTTGAAAAATTTCTTCCCATTGGAGATAACCTCCCAGAGGCAGTTGTGTCCTACGTCTTATCTTCCTTTAAACTCCTCCTGGAGATCGAATGTGACGAAGAACTTACGAACGTTGGTTTGGCGCTACGTGCTCTGAATGCCACGTAGCGACTGCAAGAGAAAAAAAATTCGGATTTAGACTTTTATATTTCTTTGTCTTCGATTTCTATCGACATATCCCAACTCTGAGATGCAGACACCCATCGATTGATACAGTGTGTCTCAGAAATCTTGGTAAAAAATGGAGGAATGATCGATCACGTTGAAAAGAACCAGAACCATCAAGGTACACATGTCTGGAAATGTCACCAGGAAGAGATGGAGTAGAATCAATCATAAAAAAGACAAAAACACATAAAACGGTTCAGACTTGTTAAAAATTTTGTAAACGAGGGTTTAGGGGTCTAAGAGTCTATTTGAAAATTCGTTAAAACTCAAGATGGTGGTATTTTCAATTTACACTGAAACTATATTATATTTTAATAAAAGTATTTTTAATTAAGTGAAACTCGCTTTTGTTCATTTTATTTTTATTTTATTTTCATAATTTGTTTTTTCACTGAAACTCATGTTAATTTGAACACGATCATCTAGAGACCGAACTAATTGAAACGTTAGATGTCCCAGGCTACATCATAACTAGCCCTGTCCCCACCACCACGACCTCCTTAAAAGTAGTTAGCTACGGTTATAATATCAAACATTATTTTACAAACGCGTAACAGTTATAACAAACTTGACAAAAAACATAACAGTTATTTCACAAACGCGTAACAGTTTATTTTTCCGAAAATATTTCTAATTGATCTTAGGTATAAAAATCACGCAAAATTCGATACGAATGATGAGACAATAGTATTAATAACACTTTCTGTGTTAGAGCTGAACCTAAGTGAGTTTGTACATAAATCTGGCTCCGTGTGAAGGGAAACGAATGAAAACGAATAAAAGAAATCTTATGTAAAAAGATTTTTTTTTAATTTCAATCACAATTATGAGCTCTACTATAATCATGGCGTGCTAAAGCATAAAAGGAATTTTTATCATTGAATATTAACTAGAGTTAAAAAATAAAAAACAAATGAAAAATTGGATGTCCATATACTTTTATTCAAAACAATATACTATTTTACATTATAGAAGAAATGATTATGGAGCACATTTATTCATTTCTCGCGTTTCTGTTGTTTAACAATTTAGCAGAAACAGCGGAATGGTCCGGTTTTCGTCCTGTGTCACCTGAAACTCTCAATGCGTGTGTTTGCAGCTTTGCTAATGCAGTTAAATGCCAATGCGTAAAAATCATTTTTACGCCCAATTTCCAGTATTGCTCTCCATCAGAAGTAATGACGTATTTTGTTTCAAACTGATTTGATCTAATTATCTTTAATTGAACGCATAAATACGCATCATTTAGTTTACATCAGGGCTATTGAAAACGTATGAAACCAAAATAAACAGAGACACTCCGACTCCAAACGTTCCAAATAAAATCATCGCTTTCATCGCTTTCTCTAATGAGGTCAAAACGAGAACTTTAAAATGTGTAGAGATTCCGTTTAGTTTTAAACATAAACACAAATTTACATAATAAATGTTTAGTATATTTTCGTAATATGAAAAAAATATTTGTGGTTATATCTCTATAATGCGTATGATACATCAATTTTTTACATTTATCGTAACAATTTTTCACTAATTTGCTAAATAATGAATCGTTTTATTTGTTGAATTTAGTAATATTTTAATGTCAGAAATAAAACTAATATACAGTAGATCAGGGATGGCAAGAGAAAGAGCACGCGAGCAGAGTTACGTTCTTCCGCGAGATCTAATCACGAAACCGGTTTCTGTTATCGGATAGCGGGATGGGGTGAACAAACGCCTTTTCTGGCTTCCGCGCAATGAAACAAGCGACTTTGTGAGAGCGTTAAAGATATCTTATTAAGGCAAAGCAATATATTTCAGTTTTGATTGTAAACAAAATAAATTTAATGCAAAACTAAGTAATAGCATGGAAAAGAAAATCATAATAGACAAAAATATAATAAAAATGTATTACATCTCTTTGTGGATGACTTGGTGATGCCGTTTAATACTACTCTTCTGTATTAGTTACCAAATGTTGTATGCATAGTTAATAAAATACATTACCCCTACGATCATCATACAGAAAGTCACAGGTTCATTCGCTCAGAAATTTCCCCCTACCGGTCAACCCTGCGTGAAGCCTGGCTTAACAGGCAGTGTGAACAGCGTGTCTTACCTGAGCACGCCGTGCTCTAATGCCCGTTCGTGCTAATAAACTTTGTCAAAAAAAGCAGTTGCAAACTGCATATGACCACGTGGGATGGGGGGTGGGGGGGGCAATAAACTAAGTTACTCTCCGGAAACAAGCAAGGGACCATCCCTTCAACTTCGATCAAGAGCCCGAGGGCAGGGGAAGATTTAATACTTACAAAAGAAATTATTTAATAAATACGTACTGTTATCCATTATTTATTCAAAATAAATTATAGATATTAGCGCAGTAAATATTTTATATTAATAGAACATAAGTATTAATGACATTCCCGCCCAAGGAAAATCGAAATTCAAATAACGTTTTTGATGTGTAAATAAATAAATAATTAAATACTTACAACCTTAGTATGGATGAATACTGTATATTTGTGATATGAAGTTCTCAATGTTTCGTCTCTATGTTGAAGTAACCGTCAGATGTACAAATTATAACAAGAAACATAGCTTATATAAACGTAGGTTTCCGCGGCCGGAGTCAGTATGAACCTGTTTCTCCGAGGGACAAACCGCGTCTTAGTAGATAAAACTACCAACGTTTCGGCCATCACGTTGTGGCATTCTTCAGAGCAAACTTGCACACGTTTCGGCCATCACGCTGTGGCATTGACTTCAACATAATGTGGGAACGTGTTGAACCTCATATCACAAAATACGCAGAGGATTCGTTCATACTTGGGTCGTAAGATTTCTATTTATTTATTTTCGTTGTATAATAGCGTTAACTGTAGTAGAATTTGTTTCGATGCATATTTATTATTGTTTTATTATCTATGTTATATTTTTAACGTGCATTTTTAATCCTAGCACTGTTTTTAGTTGTATATCGGTGAGGCGATACTACTATTCATTTTTAAGAATATTTTCAACTTAATTATTTACATTTTCATTTAGTTGCAGGTTTTATCTCTTATTCACCGATTAATTCTACATTAATTTGTTGCTCTATTTTCAATACACTTAAGAACTTTATTATATTTTAATTAATTTCAAAATGTTTATAATTTTAACAAATTTCAAATGGTTATAAACTTAACAAAAATTCTTACACTTTGCATCCTTATATATTGTTTATATTTTTGTATTTCGTTTTATTTTATACTGGAGATGCCAGCTGAGCTGGCGAGAGTACTTTCTGAATAAATATTTTTACTAGTAGATAACACCACATCTTTAATTTATTCCTAGCACTGTCTCCGCAGCCTCATTTTTTTAAACAAAAAATTATAACTTGAAACGTAATTAAGCCTTTTTTGGTGTCATAAGTAAAAAATATTTACTCTGTGCTGTGACGCATTCCTAATCCTTACTTTTAGGTTGTGTTTAAGGTAGTACTTGTGTAAGTAGAATTAATTCACCGGGTTTTACAAAAAAGATATTTCACTTTTTGTGAGGTGAGATGCTTAAATCACGAAACCGTCGCGCTCTGTTGCCATGTTTGTAGATGACCTTGTGCATTTTAAACGAGTGAAGCGAGTTCCTCAATATTAATTATTTTATGTTGAATGTTCAACATAACATAATTAATCTGTTACCTCGCGGTTTAAGAGAGTTAAACGCGATTTAAGAGAGTTCTGTATGTTCCTGAATACTGTTCATACTTTACTATTAACTGACAGATGAAAATTAAATAATGTTTTTCCTTCATTGTTATTCATAGTATTGTGTTTTAAAACAATTAGAATAAATATTAAGAAAAGAATTTTACGTCTCAGTGATTTGACTTACTCGGAGTGCTGCTTCCACCTTAAAAGGAACAAAGAAATCATTTTCATCCCTGCTCCGTAATACGAAGAGGATACATCGAGTCTGCGATAGCATCCGTCCAGGTGACACCCCGTCGCCTTGGCAACGCCGCGCCGCAACCAGCCAAGCAGCAAATAGCGGAACTCGCCAGGGAGATGGAACACCTCAAAGCTGATATGCGAATGTCCAATGGTGGGTTATATTCCTAACGTTATAGTAGCAAACAATTTCATATATAATGTAACCTTTGCTACAAAATGATACGATAAAATAATGACTGATTTTAATAGTTACGAAATTAATTGATAACAGGACGTATTTGTTAATAAATTCTTTTAGAAATATTACATTTCCGTCTGCGTTAGGACCCTTGAGCGGAATTGATGGGATGGTCCCTTGGTTGCTTCCGGAGAGTAAATTAATTTATTGCCCCCACATGAACATTGCAACTGCTTTTTTGTCAATGAATTTATTATTATTCATCGTAGTGAATATTTCAAATATGTTTTTAACAAAGAAGGGTAAAACACGAACAAGGTGTTACTAAATATTGTTTCATGAATTAAATGAATTTATTAAAATTATATGCCTAGCTGAATATCCGGCGTTGTAACATCGCTTTCGTTCAAAGCACAGCTGAAATTTCTCGCATTCCTATCTGAGACATTTAAGTAAATCAATAACTGTTCCACTTGTTCTCCGCGAATCTAATAATCTAAACTATCGAAGTTTGATAGAATAATCAAATTATTCTGTTTCTTACCCGTTTTTTTGTAGCTTTTGAATTTTCAAATGTCTCCCGAAGCTATTCGTAATTTACGGATTGATCTCTGTAAACTCGACTGTAATCTCGCCACCACTACTGGTCTCTAGCGGACAAACTAGTAAGTTTGGTAGACTCTTAGTAACTCTGAAGAAACCAAGTTTGTGTTTTTTCCCCGCTTCCCGTACAATACGTTGCTCTACTGAAACATTTCTTTAAATGTTGAAGATCGATACGCCAAGTACTTATATTGATGTCGATCGTACAGACAATCCATTACTTTAGTGAAATAAATAATGCAAGTCTCCTTTTATGGACGAACAGTGCGTATTTTGTGATAAAAACTCTCAATGTTTCGACTTTCGTTAGAATTCGTCGTCAGGTGTTTCAATTTATAACAAGAAACATCATCCAATGTTTTAAATTTAAATTGCAATTAGCACCAAGTTCAATTCTCATATTGTTTAAAATATACAGAGTGATCCAGAATTCCTATTACACAGTTGTAGGTGTTGTAGAGGGGACTAAGAACAGCAATATTTGGAAATAAATCCATGTCCAGAAATGCGCCGTTGGGAAGACAAACGACTTTGAAATAACGTCAATAGATACGCTGCACGCGCATCAACCACTCGTACCTACGTGAACTACATATTCTCAAAGTGGCGACCACGAGTTTCGCTACACAAAGTGTACCTGCGAACATAGTTTTCATATTTGTTTTAACATTTGTCAGAACGTTCTACAAGCTTTTGTATAGAAGAAGTCATAGAAACCTGCACCTGAGAGGATATAACCAGTCTACAACTGCTTCTTTCAGCTCGACATCTGTGGCGCCGCGCATCAACCAACTCCTACCTAACCTAACCTAACCTAAAGGGTAGCGAAACAAGTGAAAAACACCTGACACCAAGTCTGGACTGTGCGGTGGGTGGTCAATTTGTTTCCATCCGAAAGATCTGATCAGATTTTGGGTTTGAATGGCAGAATGGGGTCTGGCATTGTTGTGCAGTAACGAAACTCCAGACGTCAGAAGGTCACGTCGCGTCTTGTGTATTGCACTACGAAGTTTAGTCAGGGTCAGGCATTCGTCAAATTCCAATGCTCAAGTTGAAATTGTGAATCGTCTGTCTTCACGAATCTTTTCGTCCTTGGCATCGACCAAATCTTCTGTGATCACTGATGGTCGGGCTAATCGCGGTTCATCGTGAACGTTTTCCCGTTCGCACTTGAAAGCTCACACCCACTTATGCACTTATCTGCCACTCATCGCGTTGGGACAGTTCACTTCACGTACTTGTCGATGAATTTTCGCTATTGAAACGTTCCTTGCTGTCAAAAACCGAATCACTGAAAGTATTTTACTGTCGGCGGTCTGATCAATTGTTTTAACCATTTTGAACTGACACTGAAACAATACCAATGTAAATGGCGTCGTTTGACGTGCAAGGCATGCCGGGAGTCTGTGTGCATGCGCGTTTCAATCTTCGAGCGACATTCGAAGAGCGGCTGCGGCGATTCGCACCTTACTTTCACTTCAACGACATTTCATGCCATTTATGTAATAGAAAATTACCTAGTTGAAATTTGCAATAGAAAATAATCGAAAAAGTGTAAATCATAAACAAAATAAAATAATATTTTTTATTGCAATTATCGAACTTTATTAATACAATAAATTAATGATTCAAATGATTTAATAGTGTTCTTACTAAACGTGTCATGATATCATTGTATGATTTATGAATGATCGAAAAAAATATGGATTACATGTTACCATGGACTCGAAGTATTTTAAATTAAAAACTAACATTTTTGGTTTTTTTCGCGGGATTATCTTTCTCTTCACACGCATTTGGTAAAAAGTCATATTATTTTTGGTATTCAAAATATTTTAATATTACCACTTTTCTTCCCGCTTTTAATACCACTGAATAAGTAGAATTTCACACTTGATGTAGATGGAACGCCGGTGTTTTGTGTGAATTACCGTTGGAAGTATATTGAGTAAATATGAAAGTAAAAATTTGGCTAAAAACAAATTATTTCAAAAACGTAATTCTTTTCGTAATATTTATGATTACTGCATTCTAAATTAATGCGTTTTTAGTACATGTACGTTATATTGCAGTTTCAATAATAAGTGAGACAAAACGAAATAATTTTATTATAAATAAATTAATTAATCGATGAAATTTATAGCCAGAAAATCATTAGCATGATCACAAAGTGGACAATAAACCGATTTTGAGGAATTCGTGAAGACTTACGAGCATTGCCATTTTCACTGTTCGATGCTTCGCGGGGTATAAGCGGCGTTTCAACAGATTGTTAAAATTAGCAATTTATATGAAACTAAATGCAAGTCCAGCAGTTGAGGCAAAGGAAAGCATTCAACTCTAAGAACGAACCCTGTCTCTGAATCCTCCAAAGAAAGCGAACCGAAGTAATTCAGAAGGCCGTTGAGATAGTGTAAGGAGTCTCTGGCGGCTCTTGAAGTGTTCCTTCCTAAGATGGGATCAGCACTCTAAGTTAGTCAAATCACTGAAATGTATAATCGTTTTCTTCATTATTATTCTAATTGTTATGAAACACAACATGATTAATAATAACGAAGAAAGAACATGTTTTAAATTGTCTCTATCAGTTAATAATGTAGTACAAATAATATTCAGTAACTCGCTTGACACGTTGGAAATGCATGAGAGCACGTACTACAAACATGGCGGCCGAGCGCAACTGTTTCGTCATTTATGCCTCATCTCAGCTCGAAAAAAGTAAAACATCTTTCTCAAACGTTCGGTGACCTGCAGATAAAAGTGATGTAAAAATATTATGGAAAATTTACTAAAAATCAAAGAAAACTTCCATCACTTTCGTGATTCCAAAGTTGATCTTTAATGGGAAGTAAGTGTTTCCTCAAGTATAACACCATCAATTATTACTGCAATTATTTCATTTAAATGGTCTGTGAGATGTGGTTTTTTTAGTTAAAATCACAGTAAGTACATGTTCCTCCGTTTCTTTCCACCGATTTAAGAAATTGTGGTGTATTATTATTACGAGCAACAGCCTTAATGTTGACTG
Organism: Laupala kohalensis; assembly: GCA_002313205.1. Lineage (NCBI taxonomy): Eukaryota > Metazoa > Arthropoda > Insecta > Orthoptera > Trigonidiidae > Laupala > Laupala kohalensis. The sequence continues at coordinate 23,177 of NNCF01128921.1, read as the reverse complement.
TTGACAATGCTGTTTAATATTGAAATAAATGTTAAAATATTTCATTCTTTGAAAGTCTAAAATGAATGATTCTCTTAAATAGTAAATACAGTTGTGTATGAATTCATTCACATAGACTTAACATGTCTGTAAGGTAGTTATAACTTAGACAACCAGGTTTCTCAAATGTGTACCACACAAAATGAAGTTTTTACCTGTAATTGAAAGTTTTACTTCTAATTGAAATTAAAAAAGGTTATTCTCATATTACGCGACCTCTATAATTCGAATGACATTTATTTTATCTTCAAATTAGGTAGGTTTGTCTGTATCATGTTTTATGGACATTTTTCCACGTTTTATAACCAAATAATTTCCAGTATACTAAGTTAAAAATTCTTTTTGATAATAACTTCACACAAATATTTTCAGTTGTGCAATCTGAAAATGAAACTACCAATCGGGTACCAGTTTAGATGGAGTACCGTGTATCATAGTTAAATATGTAACATGATGCTGGGGCATGAAAGAACAGTCATGATTGTAAATGGCCTATTTTGGTTGTTGTTCCACCAGTTGATACATAAATGGTTCTGGGTCTAAAAAGGAGAAAAATGTATACGGAATTTAAATATCCCACTCGCAAATAACCGACTGTAATATTTCGCTGTTTTGTTTACATCGAAACATGTTGCGGCGTAATTTGCAGACTGATGGCAATAGCTGCGTCGGTTTTGTGTAGAATTTTTATCATTCATTGCGATGCGATCGAATTTTGAAAAATTCTTTAGGATTCAACAGCTGATGTTGGTTATTTCCAGCCACATGCACGCATTTACCCCATACTGTTTTATGAGTCCATTCCAAATCCCATTAAGTTCAAACTTACAAGTTTAATCGCATATGAAATATTTCGCAGACCTCTCATTTATCCCCACAGCTTCCTGTGGGTTCATTTGAACATGATATAGGTGATGAGTTAAAGGGGAAATTTGTCGGCTGTCAAAATCTGCACGACTTGAAGTATAAATCGTACCTTACAAACTGGTATCTATCCACAATTATTTCGTAAGCTTTATTAATGTCAAATATTTAATTATTTTAAATGTGGTATTTTCTTTTTTGAATACTTTACTAAACTAACAAAACGTTTCCTTTATTAACTTATATATGTTTCTTGAAAGTTATTTCTCCTTTTGTTGAATCTCTGTCAAAATTATAATTAATTACAATTCATATGTACCTTTTGTTTTGTGATATACAGATTTTATCTTCGTCAGATTTTTTAGTATTATTTATTCTGTATTTTCTTATCTTTTGTTAGAAATACATTGTTTCGAAATAATTTGTTTCGAAATGTATTGTGGCAATCATTCAATTTATAGCAATGCTTTATCTAACAATCTATGAAGTTAAAATTCTAACAATCAATACTTTGCTGTCTGCTAGATTTGTGTAATACAAATACTTTAAATATACAATCAAATATGAAAAAATCAGTGATCAGTAAGGTTGCGGAGTTTTAATCTCTGCTCGCGTCCTTGTTGAATGAAGAGCATGCCGTGGAGTATCAGTCTTTGTTTGTACATATTTCTTCCGTACACCCTTTCCACACGTGGAGAAGTTATATGATATATTACGGTCAAGTGAAAATGGCGACGAGCCGAGAATCGAACCCAGGACTCCTACTTTGATCTCAGGTGTGTTAACCACTACACTATCCGTTCGCCTTCCACAACTGTGTTCACCATTTCGGGTTCTTGAACTCAAAAATAGTCTTCGTTTGACAAAAAATAAAATAATAATATGGTTGAAAACAATAGAATGGAATCTAAACTTTTCGTATAAAACACTATAATTATCTTCATGAGAGTACTTTTTAAGCATTTTGCTTTTGCTGTTCATATAGGCTTGATTTATGTCAAAACAGACTTGGATTCACTCGATGGTAAAAAATGACAAAAATATGGGATCATTGGGCGAAAATCTCATTTTTCGACGTAATTAAGTATTTAAAAAAAAGGTTTTTGTTGAAGTTCGCGATAGTTGACTTTTCCTTTGGCCAATTATACAAAGAATGGTCCATATGTATATGCCAAATTAAAAGGCATCTTAGATTTGGATTCACTGATGATTTTATTTTTTAATGTTTTAGCCACTTTTGGAATTGTAGCGTAAGAAAGAAATATCAGGCCTCTTAAAATATTCAGGGACCGAAATTTAAAAATAATTACTGATAAAAATGTAAACGCGTTAAGAAGAAAACCTTCCAACCTGAAACGGATATATAAAATTAACTGTGTCCGTTTGCACTACAACGAAATTAAATTAAATTACTTAGGATACCAAAAATCTACTAGGTATAAAACAGTAAAAAATCTACTAGGTATAAAATCTACTAGGTATATATCCCACAGTACATTTAGAAGTTGGAAAAGAAATTGTGTATATGATGCCATTTCTAAGATCAATAAATTACCAAATTCACTAAAATCTCTTATTTTCACTTAAAGTTCCGCCTATAAAAAACGGAAAGATCACATTGCGCTGCAATAAACTCGCAAAATTATATCTCATTGAACAGCCGTTCTAATATTTTAATAAGTCTTTTACTGTTTCTGCATTTGTTTTGTTTTGATTTCACCCCATACTTGTACATCTTTCTTAGTAAGAATGTATGTAATGTATGAATGAATGTATTTGACAGATTTTGCAATATAATTGTTAGTTGTATTTTATTCAGAATCTTACTTCATATGACTCATGTATTTTTGTGGTGTGTTTCATCTTCTGTATTGTTATAAAATTTGGATTTTTGAATTAACTTATATCATATTTCATTTTGATTTCTCTACGTTTTTGTCCTGAGTATCTATCCAATTTCAATTTACATTCCAATTTTATTGAATGTCTGATTTTATTATTGTTACTGACATTCATACTTTAAAGTATGGCAGTTTTTTCTTGTTTTATTACTAATTTTGAATTTTTGTTAGTACGACAATTATTTTTCTATGATTACGTAAATTTGCTTTTTTTAATTTCATTATTTGTTTACGTTACTTCTTGTAGATTCTCTATGTATTTTAGTCAATTCAGTCCTAAGTTGTTGTTTTTTTGTGTGTGTGAGAGTGTAAACTATGTATATTATGTCTGTAAATAAATAAATATTCACTAAATAATCTGGCTACCACATCTGGGAGACACATAGTATAGAATGTGCCTTTTTTTTATAAATTTACTGTATACTTTCATATCACCATTACCCCCCAGGGGATTTACATCTAGTAAGTATGTGTTTGCCAAACACGGGGCCCCGAGCTGAGCCTGGCATTACTTCCACTTACTTGTGCAACGCTCCTTCCTTTCTCTTTCCTCACCTTCCTTGGTCACCTCTTGTTCTTTTCGATCCCGACGCCATTAGGACCAGGGTATCTATCATTTCCTCGTCCTTCCTAATATATGTAATGTTTTGAGATATGTTGATATTTGAGTTTTGAGTTGCAATTCAGGAGGGTTTTTAGTGGATATGGTTGAGTCATTCGGAGAGTCCCATACGCGGGGAGAGTCATGTTGGCTCTCCTTAGTGCGTAACTGCATTTTCCCTACCTGCACAATTTTAGGGCTCTAATGACCTTTGATGTCGACGAGCCGTAAAGCCCCACAAGAAAAAATCACCATTAACCAGCGCAGAATCAAGCATTTTCACTGTATTGCTCACTATTATTGAAATCGCGAACAATAAACGTGACTTGGTCTGTACGTCGTAAAAGAGGGTCTCGATATGACGTCACATCGGCTCTCACTATTTCGGCACGGATACAAAAGGGCAGTAAGGGAGTCAATTCTTCCACTTTTTTTTCATTTTATTTAGTTTCTCATAAGACAACCTCGCTTTTTCGTGATTTCACAACTTTATGTTCAAACCTGGACTACACCTCGTACCGGTAGGTTCACGTTCCGCATCCACGATGATGCGGGCGCGTCATCTTTCATCCCCATATACATTTCTCAACACGCCGATTTCTTCACAAAATTTTGAAATATCCGTCGGTGTTCTTATCTTTAATAATTACAAAACAAAGTCACTTTCATATGTCTGTCTGCGTACCTGTCACTCCTCATAAAACTCGAAAACCACTAGTCTGATCTTCGTGATATTTTTTAATTCATAGATTTGTTATCTGGCAAAGTTTCCGTAAATATTTCGTTACCTTAGGTATTACAAGTATCCCATAATAGAGAATCAAGTCTGGGGAGAAAGATTTTAAAAAATAGACGTGTAAAGATACTTGAAATTAAGAGAGTAATTCAAGTAGGTAAAAAGATTCACCAAATTAAATGCATTCTGTGTATTGTGCATAAGATGAAACCTACCTTTAAATCGTGAAGTTTGGACAAATATTTTAGATTTTACAAGCGTCTTAGTTTTACAAGCAGCCGCCGTCGTGCGTTACCTCGGGAGGAGGATCAGACAAGAGCACTCGACTGGCAAAGCGCTGCACGCGGCGTGAGGTGCTTCACATGAGGCTAGCATTTTAGACTTTTTAGACATTTTAGACTTTCCTAAAGTATAAAGAAGAGTTAAAGTGCAACATAACAAAACGACACGAAGCGTTGCTAGTCTACCATAAACAATTATTTATTACGAACTCTTGTTAATTTGTTCTTAATGGTCTTCTTCAAGTAACACGATCATTCGTCTCTGAATAGGTCGAAATAATACCTTATTTGACTTGGCAGTGGCGGTTGTCAAACATTCGGTGGTGAGCGTGATTTACATTTGAGTCACACCAACGCACTATTCTCCACCACACCAGACTCTGCATCCTACGACATTTCAATGTTCTTCGTACCACGTAGATTCTGCGAACTCTTGTTTTTTCATTCGCGGAATAAACACATACGTTCATTATTTCCGTCACGCGATGCGTTTGAATACAAATGAGAAATTTTGTGTAAAACATTCGACGTGGAATTTCATACTCGTTTGTTTCTGAGAGTGTCATTGAATAAGAAGTGAGTGTAGAAAGAATGGACTGCTCTATTTGCATAGTAATAAATGTACAATGACATTACAGTACACTCTGTGCGGATCGGCTATCCTCACGTGGACTTTCAGTCCAGACCAACGACAGTGAATATAGAATACACGAGGTCTTGTACACGAAACCTCTGAGCTCAACCAAATGTATTGTTTTGAGTTGAAGAATTGTGTATGAATCAGATTTCTACATCACTTTTGAATTTTTACTGAATATTCCTATGTGAGTAGCACGTGGATGCTGCACTTTAAAATAGAACTCTTTAAAGAAGACACCGTTTCATAGATAAAGTCTTTTTTTTATTTCTTCAGTTTATAGAATGACAGTTGATGTGCACGTCTGGTGTCATGTGCAGGTTAGGAATTTAAATTGTTGTTTGATGTTCTTCCCATTATACCATTTACTATCATAGTGTTATTTATTGCAAAGCCTTACGGTTCTATTTTAATAATGTCCTACGTACCTAATAGAGTTCATTCATTTCTTACATCTTTAGGCAAATAACTTATTTTTATTGGAAATATATTTCTAAACGAAGTATCACTGTGACCTAAGGACATTAGATTTGAAAATAACAGGAAAAGCTTGATGTAATTGCTGAAAAAGGACAGAAAATATTTGTAAATGACAGCAATCAGCTGGCATTATGGTCCACGCAATATCGCGGCTGCGCGCTAAGATCGACATCCACAATACCAAATGTAATATATGCGCTTGTTTCGTCTTCTCTGCTCGCAGGTCCAGAACACTCTTTCACAAACAGAATCATGAACAAAACGGGATCCGTGAAGTTCGCCGGAATGGACTTATTCTTCTCTATCGATTCGAACGATCTTGGGATTAAACCAAATGTCTGACTTTGCTCAGGCAATTTTATACTTTGCTCACCCTTAGTTTTTAACAGTTGATCAATGAAAATATTTTCTACATTTTCGACATTTCGGCTGAGCGTAAATCCTATTATGAACACGGAACTATTCTTACTTTCTCGTATACACAGTATATAGAAAGTTTTGTAATCGTGAAATAATTCGAAGGGAAGGTTTGACGGAAATATCCGTTTTGGTTATCCCTGATTCAGTAAAAGTGGTTTTTGGCATAACGTCCGTCCGTCTGTCTGTCTCTGCGCAGCGATTCTGAGTAAATGGACGACAATATTTAATTCGCGTTTCGTATCCAAGGTAGAATTAGTTGTTGTCGATGCACGTGCTCTGATTTTTTTAAACTTTAAACAAAGGGTACTTAACATAAAGATAAAAGTACTCTTTTCAATGTTTCTCAAAAACTGCTCCAAAGATTTTACTTTAAAGCAAAGGGCACTACACATGAAGGTCAAAGTACTCTTTCGAATATTTCTCCAAAAGGGCTCCAACGATTTTACTTTAATTTTCTCTAAGTAAGGTACAAATAGTATGCATTACATCAGCATTAGCGATATTTCGCTTGAAAGTTTGGTGTAGACGCAGTAAAATAATTTCTGTCTACCGCACATACCCAATAGTTACCTGTTTCAAGAAGGTTACTTAATATTTAGCAGTGTAACTGGACCAAGCAGACGTAGAATACACTTTTGGAAAACTGAAATGATAGACATGATAATGATAAAATACACAGGAAAGCAAACGCACTGCAGATACGAAAATACATCAATTTCCATCTACAACGAAAAAATATTTACATAATCCATTTACAATATTTTTTGTCACTCTGTGCTGCAGATGAAGAAAGGTATATGAGAAAGTATGTGCGATGGTTTTGCACCACTAGTTTATCTATGTGTTTTTTATCACCCACTACTTTTGAGTGCAATAGTTGTTTTTGTAATAAATTTTTTAGAAAACTTAAACATTGCTTATTTCGCATGCACGCCGGAATTCGTTGCGTACCCAGCAAAGAATTAGTGCGCAATTTGAATTCTGCCTCAGTACCAACACAACATAAACAAGCACAACACATCGTTAAAAAAAATAGTTAACTTATTCCGTGATCATATTAATAAGATGAGCTTAAATGTAGATTATTTGGAAAATATTTTCATTGATTAACTGTTAGAAAGCTAGGAGAGAGCAAACTATAAAATTGCCAAAGAAAAACTGAGCAAAGTCAGACATTTCATTTAAGCTCAAGATCGTTGGAATTGGTTGAGAATAAAAAAATTCATTCCGGTTAATTTGCTGGGGTTAACAAAAAGTACCACAGACGAAACACTCCATCTATTTGAGAAATTTCGTCGTTTGTTTTAACGCAGTTTACTCTTGTGTAAAGAGAAATGATGATGTTGTCTGGACATAATGAATACATCAAATGAAGAACACATAATTGAAATAAAATTCATAATCCACACTTCCATACTAATATACAAATGCGTAACGCGAAAGCGTGTCTGTCTGTTTGTTACTTGATCACGACTAAACCACATAACCGATAGTGATGAAATCTAGCATGGAGATAGTTAAGATG
>NNCF01128921.1:0-10292 GCA_002313205.1 Laupala kohalensis | reverse complement strand
GGAACCGACAGCGGTGGTCTAGTGGTATCGTCTTCGCATCCATGATCCTGCTGAGCGGTAAAAACCCTGCTCGGCCGAACTAGGTGAGGTTTTCTGATGGGGTTTTCCCCTCATCCACTCCAGACAAATGTCGGTACGGCACCATAAGTTCCCTGGTAACCTAACATCTTTCCTTCCCAATTCCCGTATCCAAGTCCGACGGTCAAGTGGAAAGAGCAGCCCTCTTGGCCTGAACCTCACCACAAGACGTAAAATAAAAAATCAATTAATTAATTAAAACTTTTCGGAGAGATACCACAGAGTGACATATTATCTGTATATGAAAAAAGAGCATATATTCAGAACCTTTTGGATATTTGTCCCGTTCTCTCTTAACCCTGCCCGTAATCCCCCGTTCTTCCCGTTTGTAGAAGCTTTTCAAAAATCTTATATAACACATTTTATAATTTGTTAGCAATAAGACGTGTGAGTTTTATTCCATTTATACATGGTTACGAATCTATATTTAATTAATTTCTCCTGAACATCCGAATTATAAGGCGTTCTCATATACGTAGTACATAGAAAGTTTTGAAATCGTGTAAAAAGGTTGTTCAGACATTTTTTAGTTATTGAACCATTAGACAAGTCAACAATCTGTGAATTCTATGCTCTTTGTGCCAAACTGAGTGACATCTCTCGATTGATGAGCTTCTGTGAACAATTTCTTCAAACCTGGTCTTATCCATGATCTTTGTTTACTTTTGTATAAAATTTCTTCTGCCTGGATTTTAAAATAATTTCGAATTACTTAGACATTGGGATGTACTGAAAAGTGTGTGTATTTTTGTAGATTTTATTTGTTGCATTGAAGTTTTGTCATTAACAAAAGTGAAACTTTAATACAATGAAAATAGAGAAATATGGAAACCAAAATTTGAATTTAGAATAATATATAAAAACCCCGGTAAAATAAAATAAACAGTCCAGACCAGTGGACAGTAGGGTAAAATACATGAATTCTCGTTATCAATTATTCTTTGAATGTTTATGTAATTTTTTATATGTTTGCTGAACAATGTATTTTTATTTTTGTTTTATTTTTGAATTGTTTTAAACTTTGAATCTCTAGTAATGATTGTTATTAGTTTATTTTTGAAATTCCGGGCATCAACGGGTAGTTGTGCTAGTTATACATAATTATAAAGATATATTAATATTATAAAAACTGATTGTGGGTGGGGGAGGTGTCAAAGAGAGGGATGGATTGAAAGGAGGGGTGAGGAGTTGCAAAATCAGTTCCTCCCGCAAGCCCTCTACATTTTTGACAAATAATTTATTGTGTTCATAACTTATGACTCATACCATAATTTCTGTGCTTTATGTTTAAATTCAACTAATGTTCCTTTTCAACAAGTTTACTCCAACCAAGTAAGACCCTAAAGCATTTTAGTCTTGAAGAAACAACTTTTTTAATGTTTTGTTTTATGAGATTCCATCATCAAAATTAATAGTCCATTATAATAAATAATAAATATACTCAAATTTAAGAAACAAAGACATAAAAATGTTTAGAGGAGAATAGACATATGTCTTCAACAATTTTACGAGAAGTCAAGTAACAACTCCGAAATATTACTCAATTTACTGAAACCTAGAAATATATTTAAAAAATACAAATTCATGTATGTCACCAGTGGTTACAACCTCTGAGGACAGGTTTTAATCAGTAAAATATTTATTCAAAACCGTGGATATAATTACCCGAAGGAAACGGGAATTAATTCGATAGTAGAAAAATAAACGAAAAGGGCAAGTTCTTAAAAACAAAATCTTGGTTTTATTTTGTTCTCTCCAACTCGTGACGACGCTGTGCTTTGTTTTTCCAAGAATGTTTCAGGACTTTTTAATATTTTATAAAACTTATTTCCCTCTAAACTCAGTTTTTGTTTTCCTTGTAGTGAATCTTGTGTCGTAAACACATTTCCACTATATTCACCTTAGTTCTTGAACATCATAAACAGCCGTGCTAACCTCTCGTATACCTTTATATCCCGCAGCTATTTTCTCCTTTCATGTCGTAAATCAGGAATACCATTTCTCCTCTACACACATTCCAACCTTCCATTACCTTAGACATAACCCTTATCCGCAGCCCGAAATCCCTCGTTTACAACCTTCAACCCCGTTGCTAGAGACCTCAGAAGTATTCCCTCGTAAATACGCACCTAGGTAAATATTGAAAGACATTCAGGGAAGCGTGCAATACGATTCGCCAGAGATAATTAATGAAATGGAGAATGACGTCACCGGATGATCAGGGTAACGTGTTCTCCTGAAATTATGACGACGACGTTATTAACTCAATAATGAAATTAATCTAGACGAAAGAGGTGGAACGAGATGTTTCAATACTAGTTGGACCTGATCGAAAAATTCACGCGTAGAGTGAAATAATGAAAAATATTATAAGAGTACTAGATCAACACGTGCATTTAATTGCACGGAAAATTGAATCTAACTAATATTCTGTATGAATGTGTACTATCATGTAGCAGGTCTTTTTATTCACCCGAGTAACATGGCAAAAACTACTTTCCCCGTGTATTTTAGCCAATACATGTGAATTAATATATTATTAAAGTACTGTATCGATAATTTGAGTTCCTAAAAGTGTCTAACAAATTGAAGTGCCTTTTTATTTTAATGACTACCAAAACTATCCGGAGCTAAAAGAATCATTACTGGACATTAAAAGTGTTTAAACAATCCACAAATAAAATAAAAATTTATTTTCATTGTTAAACAAACGTGCAAAAAATTACATTAACATTCAAACAAAAACTGATACTATGAGTTGATATATCTTAAAAAGGGGTATTAAAGTATCTGTCAACGGGTTTCGATTTTTTAAGCTCATTTTGCCCGATGTTGCCCATGGCTCTCGTATAATATTCTAAATTCATTTACAATTAACGTCCATTATATAATCTAATTAAATAAATAATGAAAGACTTATGACCTTATCTTCTTATAAGAGTTCTTATCGCAAAATATATATTATTCGTCGATCGATAAAAGGTTATATGTCTTTTGTTATTTATTAAAATTATACATAGAAATCTCTTAGATTGCGGTGAACCTCACCGCCAGGTAACAGATTAATCATGTTACGTCGAATGAAAATGGGAGACGGGACCGGGGTTCGAACCCGGTCTCTACGAGACCACCTCAGAGGTCTTTGGGTTTCACAAGTTGAATGAGAATGGTAGACGGGCCCGGGAGGCGAACGGGATGGCGCAGTCGGTAGGCGCATGAGCGCGCAGAGCTCAAGGTCCCGGGTTCGAACCCCGTAATTAATCCAGAGAGAATGAAAATATACTCTACCCATGAAGCATTATAAACGAAGCTCACAGTTACGACCTCAGAATTCTTAGGTTTTTATTTCACTTTAGGTTATGTACTTGAAAACAATGTTCTTCAGAGTCCCTTTATATCATGTAGACTTGAACATTAAGTAGTTTTCACGTTCAGCGGATTGTGCGCTACGCGTAACGCAATCGAACTCTGAGGGACACCTCTTAATAAGTTTCGTAGTCGACAGTCTTTGCGAGAAAAGACTCACGTCTACTTAATAGAAGCCAATTTTAACTCTTTTCCTCATCTTCTAATCCATCAATACTAACCATAATTTGGAAATTAATTGCAATAACCCTTAAGAAGAGTTCATTTAAATTTCAAATAATTCAATCGATTTCCATATACCACAGAATTCACTTTTATATGTGTAGATTACAATTATTTATGTATTTCATTCTGATGTTAAAGATAACTAAATAAATAAACTTCATTGTCTAAAAATCAGTTGCAAACCACGTGAAGTTACTCTCCGGAAACAAGCAAAGAACCATCCCATCAATTCCTTTCAAGCGCCCAAGGGCAGTGCCTGATTTAATATTTATAAAATAAATTATTTAATAAACATCATTGTATAGGTCGTTTTAGATCGCAATTTCTTTTCTTCCTTCTCTTTCTATGAAGGTCTTCCTTCTGAGCCATGTTAAGTGTTTTGTGAAGCAAGTGTTGTATATTGGTACGCGATCTATCCCAAAATTCGATGGACGCTGTCCTAGAAACGAAACCCCCGTGTTTGCTGTCGTTTTCAATGACACATTCCGCGTAGTTGGTCGCGTTGGTGTCCAGCTATTCATGACGGATTAGTCACGAGTCAGAGACCCACAGACACGGATCCCACAGACCTCGTAACCTTGTTCGACACGGAGTCACACATCACTTTCAGACGGCGTTCCATCACTTGTTAAAGGGCAACTTCACTTACACGCGATGTGGTGTAACTTTGCTCTGAGAAAATTTAACTTCAGAAAACTAGTGGTGCAAAACTATTTGCACTTTGTACTTTCTCATATACGTTTCTCCATCTGCAGCACAGAGTGACAAAAAATATCGTAAAAGTGTTATGTAAATGTAATTTCGTTGTAGACAGAAATTGATGTATTTTCGTATCTGCAGTGCGTTTGCTGTCCTCCCATGTATTTTATCATTATCAAATCTTTCATTTCAGTCTACATCTTCTAGGTCCATTTACATTGCTAAATATTGTTCAAGCTTTTTGAAACAGTAAACTAACGTGTAAATGTAAGAGACAGAAATTATTTTACTGCGTCTGTACTAAACTTTCAAGCGAAATAGCGTAATGCACATTAATTGTACTTTACGTGCAGAAAATTTAAGCAAAATCGTTGGAACCGTTTTCGAGAATTATTCGAAAGACTACTCTGACTTTCATGTGAAGTACTCTTTGTTTTAAAATAAAAAAAGAATTAGTTCACGTTCGTCGACAACAAGTAAATTCTACCTTGGATACGAAATGCGAATTAAATATTGTCGTCCTTTTACTCAGAATCGCTGCGCAGAGACAGACAGACGGACGGACGTTATGCCATAAACCACTTTTTCAGAATCAGGGATCGCCAAAACGGATATTTCCGTCGAAATCTCTCTTTCGAATTTTTTCACGATTACAAAACTTTCTATAAACTACGTATGTGAGAAAATAAAAAACATGAACGGGAAATGCACAGTGTTTATTAGTTTATTCTAAATTAGTTACAGTAAGTTACTTTATTGACCTTAGCGTGGTCTCAGGCAGTTTGTAACACAGCTCTCTTGACAGTAAATTATTGATTGATTGACTCATTCATTTATTGTCAGTCTAACTGGCTTGATGTTGGTACAGAGCTTTATTCAATGTAGCCACCGCTTCAACTTCGCCATCGTCCCTAAGAGTAACGATATTTGTACCTCACGTTACGTTGGCCAGACATTCATAATTCTGAATACTTAAATCCATCGCCAACATCTGAGTCCAATTTAATTCACTTGCTCTTGTGGAGATATTCTGGTCTTTCTAATCGAGCAAAGTGTGGAACCAATATTACCTTGTGTCTTAGTTTGTTCTTTACAGAGAATAGTCGCTTTTGTAACTTTTATTAATATTTATTCTACGTTACTTAAATTTCTAGAAGTTGGCAATTCGTGTTTGGCAGCCATATTGCATGATTTTCGGCAAAGTTACATGACTTGTAGTATAAAACATACGAAATATTTATTTGTTTTGCTTTAGGAGGTCTCGACTTTTTCATAAACGCGGAGAATTAAGTTATACATTATTTGGAATCCGTAATATACATATAATTTATTACATAATATACATATGTTTCATTTATATTTTTGTGGTCGAAACGGATGCAATCTCATACAAGATTAGTCTAAATTCTTTCACTATTTACGGATTTTATAGACCAAGAAAATATGGAGAACTCATCACAGTAATGGGCAATAATAAAAGTGAATTTTCTGGAAGGTCTGTGACATGGAAATCAGAAAATGTTCCCAATTAAATTTTTATTGGAATTTTCAAAGAGCACTTCTGGAGGTTTATTGCAAATAAAATGCGAATTATGGTTTATATTAATGAATTACAATAGAAAACAAACAATTTAAATTTAATTAGTAGATATGAAACTTCACTCTCATAACTGTTCTAATGTGACCATCAGAGTCCGAAGAGGGCGCGACGTGACGTGACGTGACGTGACGTGAGGCGGTGGAAGGAGAATCCACTGAACGTGATGCAAAAATATTTACAAAATGAAGGCTTAGAAGAATATTGTTTAAAAGAGCAAACAACCTAAATACGAAATGAAAACCAGAATTATCAGATGTCTTAACTATTCGATTTGTTTATAATATGTTCAGTACAAAGTGTATTTTCTTTCTGCTTGAATTTTAAAATAATTCATAATTACGAATATAGAAGCATTTAATACAGAAAACTGTCGGTATTTCTTTGTATATTTTCCTCGTGCTATTACGGAAAATTTGATTCCACGAAAGCAGAGAAATATAGAAACTACCATATAATTTGAAGATATTATTTAAGAACCCCGGGCAACGCTGGAAGAAATGATCGTGTCAAAATGAATAAACCTTTGTGCTAATTTTATTTTTATGTCAACCTTGTTTTAATCTTCCGAATAACATAGAATTCTCTCCTAATGTTATAATGGAATGTATTACTAATTCAGTGGAAGATTTATGTAGTTGCATTGCGAATTTTATATTTGAAATATATCATAAATCAGATGAGAAATCAAATGTTCTCTCTCTAAATTTTAATCTCCTCTTTCTGCTGGTAATACTAATATTTCTATTTCCTATTACAAGATCATGACACATTTATAACAGATGTCTCCATCAATTTTAATTTAAATTCCATATCGCAATATCAGTCAACATAATTAATTTGATGTATTCTATTCCGTAAACGAAGAACTGCATGATGGGAAATACGAAAACACAAAATCTTGCTCCGAAATCCTGCCCTGCTTCTTCTTCTCCAGTCAGCTTTCGTTCTCCTTGTTTGACCGAGTAATGAAATCTAACTCGACTAGAATTTGTATGACTTCGTTTTTCCTTTTATTCTTCGTGTAAAAGAAGAGACTGATCGAACACGTGAACAAAAATGAAGGGGTGAGTGGATGAAGGGGTATGTAACAGCAAGTGTGTTTTGACATTTTTAGCCTAAAAGTTGTCATTGCGGTACTTTTTTTTATATCATTTTATTGAATTCTTACTAAAATATACTATTCCTCTAAGTGGTAAAAAAAATATTCAGTATGAATTTTTGTTTAAACAGGAGTTTTAAAAATAAAATTTATATTGTATATACTACCTTAGGTATATGGTATATAATAAGGAGGTATATGGTATTTTACATTACATATCTCCTTCATTCACTAGAGATATATTTGGTAAAATTAAATGACCGCAGGAAGAAGGAGATATGTGGTAATTTATGTTACATACATCATTCGTCCATCAGAAATATGTTTTGTTGTTGTCACATACCTCCTTCATTACACTAGCATCTAGCTGAATGAGGCTCCTAGAGAGTGGTTTCAAGAACCAAAAAACAGGCCAACTCATACCTTTTTCATCAGTAACAATAACTCAATTTGAAAGAAAAAGTTACATACCTCCTTCATATCATTCACCCTTTCAAATCTCGAGTGTGCTTCACTCAACTTTCCAATTAAAACTCATAACAAAAAAGATCTTAGCTACCTACATTGCAATACAAATATTTAAAAAAACGAAAAACACGACAAAAGAAATAATAATGTATTATAGTTATAAAACGCGAGAACATATTTAAAAGATCAATCCGTTTTAATAATAATAATAATAATAATAATAATAATAATTTATTAGTCTGCTAGTGAGCAATCCTCGGAGGCAGATAGAAAAGAATACATACGTAATAAAATAATACGAAGTTAAAAAAAACAAATTATAAATTATAAATATCTTTAAAAAATCTATAAAATGCACACAAAACCGAATAAAATGCTTAGAAAATTATTACACATGTTTACAACGAGAAATAAAATAGATTTAAGAATGTAATTATCTACATGATTTTAATACATGTTTTAATATAATTATGTACATTTTTAATATAATATTTTATCTACATGTTTTAATATAATTATCTTCACAACCAGTTTTAGAAAACTCTTGACCATCATATCTAATCATTCATGTACAGATTAAATGAATTTACTTCCATCTAACTCTTGCCTTATAAGCTCATCTAAGATAGGCGATAATTGGAATGTAATAACCCTTTTTTGAGCAACAAAATTTCGCTGTATTTCGAAAACGGTGAGACGTATAGGAGCGCGGTTTAGCAAATATGTAATCAGAATTAACTTACCAATCAAAATGCTTCTATGAATATTTTTTTAATTTTTGATTGTTAAGAAAGCGGATGTGGAGCGCGGCGTGTAAATGAGATGTCCAGAAGTAGGCTTCTTTTTCCCAAAATGCATTCAAAGTCAAATCTCGAGTTTGATTTGTTCTTGAATTATCGTATAAACAAAATTCTTCACACACACGTCAGAGATCTTCATCGCAAAAATTTGAAAGTGGACTCGTCTGGACCCTATACCAAGAGATCTCGAATTTTTGTTCGACCAGTTACAATATTTTTCATACATATTCTGTATAATTGGAAAATAAAAATGTCTCGCTTCCTCTTATTACGTGCAATCACATGAACTCACGCTATTATTTGCAATTCGTAATATAGTATTTTTAAGTAT
Organism: Laupala kohalensis; assembly: GCA_002313205.1. Lineage (NCBI taxonomy): Eukaryota > Metazoa > Arthropoda > Insecta > Orthoptera > Trigonidiidae > Laupala > Laupala kohalensis. The sequence continues at coordinate 1,626 of NNCF01128921.1, read as the reverse complement.
TAAAAAAAAAGAACTGAACCAATTGTCTCGGAAATGAGAACATGTTAGACCACATTTTCAACTTCATTTTTGTGCCTTTTCTCAAAATCGTTGAAAGTCAAACTGTATCACTACGAACCCCGAAGGTCCTCAAAGAGTTCATGGAGGGCAGAGCTCCGCAATTACTACGCTTCGGCACCTTGTTCTGGCCGGTTTGACCGCAAGATAGACGCAGTACTTTTTTTACAGCAGGGGGTTGAGTAGGCCTCANGGTGAAATCCCCCCCCCCCAACCCGGGATCCCACTGAGCCACGCTGACTCCCACATATACAGATCATGCATATATAAAATATTGTTCGCTTTATAGTTTAGTAGACAACAAATAATTTCGTTAAAAGGGTGGGATACAAAAAATGATGATAATAAATTTTATTGTAAAAAAAGCAGTTACAAACTGTGGAGGATGATAAACTAATTTACTCTCCGGAAGCAAAGCAAGGGACGTATTCCATCAATTCCGATCAAGGGCCCTAAGGCAGAGGCGGATTTAACATTTCAACATACTTCTAACGATAAAAAAAATTGTTCGACGTGTGTTATAGTGTTAACATAATACCAACAAGTATTGTATTTAATAAAACACAAAAAAGTCATTTCTCAAGTACGCATTATTATCAAACTATAAATCATTCGGAAAGTATTGTTGATAATTTGTCGCTTTTAAATAAAACTAAATTCGCGATTAATTATTTCAGTAGATGCCACCCTTCGGCAAGAGCCTAGCGAGTCTTTATTAAAAAATTCACCTCTACCCGAAGGAAAATCGGAGCAAAACCCGGACCTGGATGGGGAGGTGATGTAGACAAAGAATCATGATGAATAGAGAAAACCAACGAACTGGAAAAGTGTAATGAGAAATTCTTAAACTTGTGAACTACTCGAAGTGACATAAAACTAGTCGAGTTAAAGCGATGAAGTGAGAATGAAAACTAATCGGCGTAATCAGCTTAATTGTTCGGAGACATTCAGGTGTTGAGTTATACTTTTGAATGGCCACCGTCGTCCTCATTTCACTTGGTGCCAAACAACTCACTTGAACACCTTTTGGGCCGCAGCCAAGTGACTGTCTCTAGCCATTAGACTCTTCCTCAAGGAATTTCCAAATTGGCTCTCGTCTGCGAATTCCTTGACCTGCATTTCCAATGGTGTTCAAGCGTAAAAGAGAAAATTCTCAGAGTGAAGTGTATTGTAGTGTAGTGAGTGTGATTGTTTATAGCTACCTTGTTTTGGTATTATTCTCTCAATCAGTAATTTATGTTTACTACATTGTAGAAAAAACTTTTACATTAAATCTATAGAATATACACACAATGATGTGTGTATATTTATACATGTTTGTTTATATGAATGTATGTCAGTATCAGTTTGCAAGCGAAAACATGTTCATGTATACATATTGAATATACACTCATATCGGCTTCGTGAAATTAATTAATTCTTTAAATGTAACTTCTTTCTATTTCTTACCTTGTATCCTTATCCAAATATTTTGTATTGATACTCATAATTAATTAAATATTACCTCTTGAAAAGTAGGAAAGGTTTTCTTACAGATTCTTCATAACAACAAATCTATCCCCCCCCCCC
>NNCF01128919.1:638906-678651 GCA_002313205.1 Laupala kohalensis | reverse complement strand
GTATATATATATATATATATATATATATATATATATATATATATATATATATATATATATATATATATATGTGTGTGTGTGTGTGTTGATTTGGAATTCACTTCCCCAAGCATGATTAAGAGTATTGCCATCATCAACGTAGTAACTTCAATAAATAGTTAATAAAAAAAACTTGTCAGCGTGGTCCTTAGAACTTAATAAAACTATTGGAATGAATAAAATAATGTTTTCCCTCGCGAGATACCATTCTTTCCTATCACATTATAAACATTCGATTCCGTTCGTACACCGAATTTTCTCACATGTGATTAGACTTTATATTCCCCACGCGCTCTGTGTTCATACGGAGCCAAATGCTTTGAAGGAGCCGCCCGAATAATCAGCAAGTTTAATTAAAGCGCCGCCCGCGACAGAACACTAGGCACGGCCCTTGTGGGTTGTCCTCGTTTAGACACTGGGGACAAGCACCTCCAATGTATGTGTGACTCAAGAGGATTTGCTAGCTGCAAATGATCAGGATCTCAGCTCTGCAGTAGAAAACAACTGGAGGATGTATAGCAATATTACAGTAACACTGACCTTGATGAAAATTTTAATTAATCCGATTGTATTTTTATTAATCCGATTGTATTTTAATTAATACTCTTTATATTACTTTCGCTTATGACAATAACTTTAATCATAAATTTCATATTAATTTACGTCGGATTATTAGGGTGTTTTGTTGTTGTTTATGATTCGTTAATTCACATTGCCTTTGTTAACACCTGTGTGAAAGCATAACGATTTCTTGGAGTATCTTCACACCGGTAGTTATCAAACTGAATCTACTTTTTAAAAGGTTTACAAAAATAAAAAACAGTTTTCATAAACAGAAGTAATCTGAATAATTTCTAGAATAACCTGTGGGCTATTCGACTCTCAGGAATAATTTTCATTATTGATTTAAAAGTTTGTTGAAAATTACAGTAATATCTCATCTATGCCAATGACTTATATGGTTTTGAAAACTGCTTAGTCCATTGTTATTGTTCGATATTACAGCTTCCACCTCTTTTTAAAATAGTACCACTAACTCGTAATTGCATCGACTTTAGCTGTAATTACAGTAGAGCTGGATTTATTCTCTGCAGTTCGCTACTCTACGAATGTTACACCGCCAAGGCACTTCCGTTCCAGAAACACTAGTGGAAGTTGAATAATGTCAAGAATATAAATCACAATATTAATTAATACATGATGCACATTCTCCATGTATTGGTTCTAAACTAGCTGATATGGGCTCTAATGACCTCGATGTTGACGAGCCCTAAAGCCCCCCCCACCCCAAAAAATACTAGCTGATAAACAAATTCAACGAAAGACATAAAAGGTTTAAAAATATTGTCTCCTTATACACTACAAATGAAATTTTATCATCGACCGTTTGTTATACCTGAGTTAAAGTATTTAATTGTCATTTTGTCACCGATTAATTTTTGTACTCATGAAAAATATATAAAGAGAAACAGAAAATTGTAATAAAACGAGATGATTCGTATTGGTAACATCGTATGACTTATGACAAGATGAAAAGGCTGAAAGCAATATTTTAGAAGTTCTAAAAATCTCCCTCATTGTAAATCACGCCATGTTTCCGGTTTGAAATTGCCTTTCTATCAAACACCCCTTGTGCGTCGCTACTTCAGCGTATGAATGATGTTGTCTATGAAAAGGATGAACCCAACTCTTCTCTATCATTGTACACTTCAAAGTATTGAAAGAAAAATAATTGTTTATAAATAAAATATGTATTCACTATGGTGAATAATACAATTATCCGGCGTTGCTCGGGGTACTTCGTATCCTAATGTTCCTTTAGTCAGAAAAAATAAAATCTATATACAATATGAGGTCAGAATACTTTTACTTACTGCTTTTTAAAAATATTTTTTTTCAAATTCATAATCATACAACTTTAATTCAGAACTTGACTGTATTACCATCTCGCAGGAATCGCGCCGATGGAATTTTCGCTTTCGATGTATAACGCAGCTGCACCATTTCATTAAAATTCTTGTAAATTCTAAAATATTCGTGGAAATTGAACGATTTAAAGACGTTTAACATGTTTGTTAAACACAAAAAGTAAATAATCCATTAAATTTAATGATGACCGAGGTTTTCTTCCTTCTTAAACTACTCTCTTAAATTAAGGTATTTTAACACTTCTTTTTTTAATAACGGTGTATCGATAATTTAGGCCAATTTTTGTAGACAGACATTTGCTGTCGAGCACTTTTCCGTAGAACTCTTTGAGGCGAACAATAATGCCAATTATAGTTGTCACCTACCTCGTTTAGGCAGCGTAAGCAATCCCAAATTTTATCGACATTTATTGTCAAAAACCTTTTCTATCTTTCGTATCATACATTTAAAAAATATAAGTTGGCCTATGTTCATTGTGGACATCTAAACTATCTCCTTGCCAAATTTCATCACCATCGGTTCAGCAGTTTAGTCGTGATCATGTATCAAACAGACAGACACGCATTAGCATTACGCATTTATATATTAGTATGGAAATATGCGTATGTTTGTAAATTCCCTGGAATCCATTAAAATTCATTAAAAATATCATAAAAATGTCTGTTCCGATTTTTATGATATTTTTAAAAGAAAGATGTTTTGGGCGATACAATGAGAATTATTATTTGTGTAATATTTAGTAACACTTGTGTTCTATTTAAGTTAATCGGAAATAAATTCCGAAGAATAGCCAACTTGTTTGATACGTTATTATTGATTCATACAGGAATAAATCAATTTGTATCTGGGTCAAGTTGTACAATTGCCTCAAGACAAGGATACAAACCGATAACCTGGGTAAAAATGTAACGTTTTATAAATAAATAAAATGTTTATTTGAAAACTATGGGTCAATTTTGGACTTTTTTGTGAGCCAACAACATATGTGTATCAACGAGTGGTGTTGGGTTTATATACAGAGTAATTCGATACAAATAGTGATCGAGTGCTGAAGATACTGTCCTGGAAAGACTAACGAAAAGTATACTTTCCAAATGAGGAGTGTGTGGAATAGGCTTGCTAAGTTTTAATGCGAGTAGAGTAACCTTACTGTTGTTGAATATGCATCATTGTAATCCACTTTTTATTTTTTAATAATTTTAACAGTTGTATGATTTTCCAACAATTTACAACCATCTTCGAATTCGGATATTGTTTGACGATCTCCTTAATGCATTAATAGAAAGTAGTCAACAATAGGAAAATTGAAAGAAAAGATCGTATGTCGCATTGATTTTGAAATAAATCTAATGGTTGAAGAAAAGTTTTTGATCTCGATGAGGTCGTTTTTCAAGCTGTTTGTCTCTTGAGCCCAATATCCCCGGGGAACAAAAAGGAAATCTAAAAACACCCGAGAACAGAGCATAGCTTCCACATCGTCGCTGGATCTCTTATCGAACTCTCGTTGTGACCTGGCCACAAGCCAAGTACGCTTCTAGGTTTGCGGTTTCTTCTGTAGCAGGTGCGGGTGGCTTCGATTTCGCACGAAGCGCTGCTACTACCAGACTCAGATCCAGCACGTTTTGACTTCGCGACCGTCGCTTGGACGATCCTTACTGCGGTCACCAGCCTACATCAACGATGTGGCTCTGGTTGCAACCTCTCTGTTTTGTCTTATTCTGTATTACGCAAGCTCCGATGTGTAACTCCCTGACTGACTGATTAACTTCGCTTCGAAGGGGCACAGCTCCTAAACGTAGGTTCTACAGGGTCACCAACCCACACCCACACACACCCAGCGAGTGCAAGCGTGCCATAGTAGTACACACTCTATCCAAAATTATGAACTACACTTAATGCCACAACTTGTTTCGTCTACTATTCCCTTTTCTAATTATGTTCTACATCTCTCTTAAAAATGATTGGCCTTGCTTACATTTTGTATTTGTATATACAATAAAATAATAAAGTTATATTAAAACATAAGTCAAATATTATTATTGTTATCACATTCAGGAATTTAATGTAGTGTAGAGTTGGAAATATCATATCATAATATTGCCTTTCATATTTGATATCATCGAGAAAAATATAGTGGATGGTGGACAACAATGCGGTTGTACACTCCGCAGAGCAGGGAAGTACGGGTTTGATTCCAATCTCGACCAACCTGGGAGAAGTTTACATCTGGAGTGACCCTCACCTATCCATACAAATGTTTGTCCTGTTCCTTCCATTATCCGGCAACCCAACACCTCTCCTTCCCGATTTCTTCTCCCTGTTCATTTAGATAGGTAGAAGAGAAAACCTTATGGCCTGAATCTGGCCACATCCTAAAATAACACCTACAATTTAAAAAACCTTATTATTTACTGACGTCCCAAAGATTCTAAACCTACTTTTTACCCAAATACCGTCCCGCGAATAACCTCCGTTGTTTTTATTTCTTGTATCGAGGTTTATAACTTGAGAGTCACTACTACCCGTAACACATTGACTCTAAATGTATACCATAGCGTCATCTCTTCTGAACTACATTCCCTAGTTCCTTCCCATCCACTTGAACTGTGACTTCGCTGAAGAAGCGCTTTGTCCCTTTTTCCAACTTGCACGTCGCGCGCGATGCAGGAGCAGATCGCCGCGGGAGAAAGCGGTAGCGCTCGCAAACTTGTTCCCTTTCTTGGCAACGAACCCATGGCGTCCGACCAAACTCTACATCATTTTTAATTCCTCCATTTCCATTATTTTCATCCCTTTCGCATGCGCGCGTTTCTCCACCGTGAGATGTCACCCGCACACTGCGCCGAACCACGCCCACCCGCCTTCACGACTCACCCACCACCCTACCCCCTACCCGTACTTCCGATTACCATAACCTTCTGATCCATATTAAGAACTTCCATCAAGGAATATCTGTGCATGAAATGTTGCTAAGGAAGCAAGTTATGCCGGGCGCACAGGAAAGCATGATATGACAAATTTGTTCAATTGCATAAGCTTCGAAGCAATTGAACAATTTATCCTTGGTCCTCGAGAAAAATCTAAAATTTGGCTATCTCAGTTGGACTTATCTTTTTAAACCGTATTATGAAGAAAAATGTTTATATTTGTATAAATTGAAATTAGAAGATAATAGGTCCAATATCTGTTTTGAATAAAAAGTACTTCATTTTTCACTAAATTATTATTGGTATCAATTTACGGTGTAACTCATATTTCCTCGTATGTGAATAATCATAGCTTGGATTATTACGTATTCGAGAAAAAATTCAGAAACATTTCAACTTTCTGACCAAGGCAAGCAACAAACTCAAATAATTTTTTTGCAAATGATTCTGCCAATATCTACCAAAGAATCCATTAACGGCTCTTTTGCTTTTGAGATATTGCTGTAAGTTTTTTAATTACATAAACCTGAAACGCATTACATTAATATTCCAATTCAGATAATAATTATAAACTGGTATCCATTTGCCATATATAATATTTTACACTTGTTTTCAGCGATTATCCACAGAAAATAGATCACAGAACGTTTAAGACACATATAATGAATAATCAATTTATAATCATTGTCACCACAATCCGTCAGAGCCATTACTATTCAAGTCAATAATGAAAATTCGAATGTAATTTGAAGAGTAAAATAACTAACCGTATCCGACGTTTCTTCTTCAAACAGCACGGTTATTCCCACACAAAAATGTTTTACACTTCCACCGTATTATTTTCTCAACACTTATTTGAACTTCAAATATTTGCAATAAAAGACAAATAAATGTTGATAAATTTAAATGAAAACTTTTATGGTTGGAAGTCTTATATCCATAATATTGGGAGTTTTATTTCTTAATTGCTATACAGAACATTTACAAGCTGAAACATTAAATTCCTCTCTTAAATTCGATGGAATTTGTAAACTATATTTTGCAAAAATTATATTTAAGTAAAATGTAATGACAATATGAATTTGTTGGTAAAAACTATTTTTCCTTTCTTCCCACGTATACCAAACATATATGACATTATGATAATTCTATTAATTTTGAATTGATACGTGTACGTTATTCAAAGTCATCCACCATTCAATTATGACAAATAATAACGCTATGGATAAATAAATAATTTAAGTCTTACGACCATATAATGAACGAATACTATATATTTTCTGCTATTAAGTACAAATTTATTTTATAGTCTTAGGAAGTAATTCGCGACTTATTTATTCATTTTGATTAAATAATGTATGTTAATAGTAGAACGTTATGTATATTTCAAACTTTTATTTTCATTTATTTCATTTTGTATTATTTTCGTTTTAACAAATTATTCTATTATCTGATTACCTGAGGTAATGAGTGTTGCTACTAATTAAATTAAATATTAAGTACATAAATTATTTTTGTCATTTAATATTTTTTTATGAAATATATTTCTATTTTATGCTTCATAGTATTGTTAAATGAATATTGCAAATAGTTTACACAATTCCCACACCATGAATTGTATTTTTCAACTAATATAAAATTAAATGTTTAACGATCGCAATATTCCGAGAACTCAGTTCTGACAAAGGGTGAGGAAGTAAAGTATTTATTTTATCTTTTCTTAGAGTAAATGGATTGACTCTATTTCAGAGTTCCAGGAACTTCTTGTCATCCACCACATATATATTTCACAATAATTTATGTCTGTCGAAAGAGTTGAGAGTTGTACAGCAAAACATAATTTGGACAAATAAAAAAAATACTCTTTCACCTAGAATTGTGGCGTAAGCACTTGTAACACGAGTTTTTTTTTCGAGAATTATTTTAGTTTTTAGGAAATTATTTATTTGCACCGCAGAACATACTTTTCCTTACTTCATAATGCGACGTGAACCTCCGTGCTTCAGCAGTCCACCCGCTACCGCGTCAGAGTGCTGCAACGCTGATATGCTGTGGTGAGCGGAGTGGGCAGAGACCTTGTTTATATTGAAATCTGCCGCCCTCATTTGAATAGCACCTCCCATCTCAGACGTGCTGCAGGCGCCCGCTTCTCGCGCGCATATCGAGTTTCGTCTGTTTGTTTGGGAAATGTCAATAGATGATGGCGTATCTGCACACGTTCAAATAGAAACAAAAACACATTGAAAGGGTGCCGTTTCAGTTTCTTAACACATCACGCTTCTTGCGAGGAGAATGAACCATTGGTGGCGAGCAATGACCGCAGAAGAGGTGCAAGAAGAGGGAGAAAGAGGGGATCAAGGGAGAGGGAAAGAAATGACGATGTGGAGGTGCGGGCGTTCTAACTTCTTGGGGCGTTCGTTCCTTCCACAACCTCCACGCTGCGCTGGAAATTCGGCCAAGAAACTTGAGAACTCGCTTCACAGAGTCACTCACGAACAAAGAAGTAAACACCATTCAGATGTGCATCTTTGTTTTAATCACACAAAATGAGAATAAGGGGAGAGGATTTTATCTTTACATCGCAATAATCTGAAATAGAGAGACAACACATGACTTAAGTTTTTTATAGCGTTGTTTTATTTATTTATTTATTTTTCGATTCAATTCTTTTTGTTGCATACAAATAATTTATGAAACTAGCACAGGAACATTACTTGGTAGCAGGATTCCAGGCGCCCTGATCAGAAATAATGTCCTAACTCACATATTTGGTACATAAAATTAATTTATTTAAGTAACATCTATCACAATCTATAAATACAAAAAAGTAACTTGAAATCTGAAATAATGATAGTTACTCGTCTAATAGTTGCTTCAATGAACAAAGGCAATCATGCAAATAATTTTTTGTCCCCCCCTCATGTGTTTTTCAATGTTTTGATATTTGGTTTTGAGATATGTTTTGGTATGTTGTAAATCAGAAGGGTTTTTAGAGGGTAGGGTTGAATCATTCGACGAGTCCCACACGCGGGGAGAGTCATGTTGGCTCTCCCTAGTGCATAACTGTATTTTCCCTACCTGTACGAGTTTTTAGGACTCCAATGACCTTTGATGTCGACATGAGCCGTATAGCCCCACAAAAAACAAACAAAAAAAACAAGTATTCATTGATTATGCAACAGATAATGTAATTGCTTTCAGTCTATATCGCTACACGATGTTTTTAGTCAATTTGAAAGTGGCGTTGTTATTGAACGGTGACTACCTCTTACATTTTACTATCCAAGTCTCATATCAAGGAACGAGGATCTAATATACTTGTTTTCTCGGAACAGTACATAGTTATTACCCCATTTTATGGTTGTGTGCGTTTATATTGACGTTTTGAACTCTCCACATCTGGATTCACAGTTACATTTTTTTGTTTCGAACCGAAGGACTTCAGACGCACCTTCTCCAAGTCTTTGTGGAAAGGTGAATAAAGAAATGGAAGCCGACAAAATGACAACAATACCGATGAAAGAGAAGAAAATTTCTCAAAATTCACAGACAGAAATCTATGTGTGCGTTTTCAGTACTGCTCGAGAGCAGTTGGTCTCTTTCGTGAAAAGTTTTCCTACATCTCTTACTGACTGCGCAAAGATAGCCATTTCTTGAAATTCTGCTCGCATTTTTCAATAAATAATGGATTTGATGGATTCTGAAGCACCAGCGTTCTTCATCCTAAGTTATTTTCGAGTCGTGGAACAGGTGTGTTTTCTTCGATGTAGGTGCTTCTTGACCTTCCTCTCAGCAACCGCATCGGTCACCATCACATTGATGGCGCTAGTGAGGCACAGGTGCCAGCAACAGATGGCGAGAATGATGCGCTCGAAAGACACGATACCTGTCGATTTCTATTCAATACTACTGTTCGCACGAGAAATTTACATTTTGTGTATGAATTCAATTTAATGAATATCACAGCATCATCTAAATAGATTGTAATCAGGTAGTGAACAACAAATAATGCATTCTGCCAGCCAGTCCCAAAATTAATGAGACTATTCATGGCGACCGTAACAAATGAAGCAATGTAATAGAATTTTAACTACATAATTTATTACGAATTCTACTGTATACTACGTATTTTCAGCACGTAGGGGAGACTGAAGTAATGCGGCCAGTTGGGGTAAAGTGACCATTGATTTGTTCTCACTGCAAACTACTCCAATTTGGTGACGAAGCTGTGAACTAACTCATAGAGAAGACATTAAAATTCTATCAAAGCGTGTGCGATCAATTAATAAGATTTCTCAAGTTTTCACAATTTTTGCAATTTCTCTAGTACTTACCTTACGATAAATTTTCAGTTATTTTCTTGTTATTTGGTTTTTCATTTTTGATCCAATTTGTTTCATGACATTGCTGAAAACTCAGCCTAATTACATTTAAAATGATGTAGCGTATAATGAAGTAGAATGTTCGACGTTGAAGGTAGCTGTGGCGTTGTGAAATGGCGTCCAACGGGGTAAAGTGGCTAGGATCATGATGGGGCAAAGTAACCAGGTAACGGGGAAAGTCGCTTCTTAAGTTAAATTATTTGCTTATGTAAACATTATGTAGATGTATGGTCTGTAGGTCTAGAGCTTTTATTGAATTAATTATATTTCCAGGAACAAAAGTATCGTTTGAAACCAGTTATAATTTCTTTTTAATTACAAACCTCTATTTAACATCACTTTGGGCAAAATTTTAAACCAATTCCCCTCAAGCGATTGAACTGAAATTTGACACACATTTATAAATCCTCTGACAATGCAATATTATGACGTCTATTTCAAATAAAAACTTTTAAAAAGGATTTTTCATAACGATTTTATTCCGAGATAACTCGCGGCGAATTATTTCCGGGAAGCTTACCCTGAAATACAATCCGTCTCTCTCATACAAGTAAGTACAACGCATTGCATAACCTATGTTCTTCGTTTTAACTTCTTTTCTTTTTATTACGACCGTATCTCAAAAGATGTTTAAAATATCGGAAGGTGTATCTCACGGATGCTATATCATTTATGATAGTTATTTATATTAATACAAGTTTGTGTTTAAAAGGCATTTTGAGTATTACAAATGAACAAGCAAGATTAAATATTATGACAAATAAATAAACAAGTTCTAGTGCTAAAAAGTATAAAATAAAATAATAAATAAAAAACCTCTTTAAAAACAATATTTTATTTAAGCAATGTACTAAAGCGAATAAAATAAGTTAATGTTTTCAATAAAGTAATGCAATGTCCAATGCTATGCCTCCATGCATCTTTCACATTAGTAGATCCTAATAAAAAATAAACGTACTTACTATCTTTATCGCTGAAAATGATTTAATATTTTATGTTGAATTATTTTTTTCAAAAAACTTGCTTGCCCGAATCGTCAATAAAATATATACTTTGGCAAATACTTACCAACCTATCACTGTCCAATGAAGTTAATTGGTATCCACTTTTATGAACATCGCCTACGGTCAGGTGAAAATTGCGACGAACCGGGGCTCGAACCCAGGACCTCCTGTGTTGGCCTTATGTGTATTGACACTGCACCACCTACCTCGACTCTCAAAGTTCGTACACAATTACCATTTGGCTTGGTCCATCGCAATTTTCCCCTGGCCGTAGGCGATGCAAACTTTCCTCCTCGAATAGGTTCTTGCAAGTTGACCGTTCAATAACATTGAGTGTACGTTTTCCACACCTTAGTATGACTAAAAAACATATTCTGAATTAGTTTGCTAACGATTCAAAGGTAAAACAAATACTTGGTTATATCTACACGTAATAACGTAGCTACTGAATCATCACAAATTTACGGGAAATTATGACTATTCTTAATGTAAAAAAATACATTCAGTTTTTTAAATAAAAATGAAACTTATCTCCTGAGTGATTCAAGATGCATAAAATCTCAATGTATTTATTGTATATTTTTAAATGTTTAGGCACTTCTTAAGTACTTACTAAATATGGATATAGTAAATAGTTTAATATTATATAAGCAAACTAATGAAATAGCATATGGGAAATCATATATCGTCAATAAATTCATTTTTGTTCTTAATCAGGGCAGAACCCTGTAAGAAATATTACGTGTTCGCTAAATAAGAGTTGAATAATGAATATGATTAATATTAATCCAAACCACAAAGAAAAATTTCTAGATACAAAATAATTAATATATTCTCTGAGCTGTATGAATGGTATTAATAAGATTTGTTTATCGAAGTAACCTCTTTGGTACAATGCTATCTGTGAAGTTGAAGCAGGATGGAAAGAGAAAAAGATAAAAACTCTGGAGACACAGGCAAAGACAGGAAGGTGCGAAACTTCATACGAAAGTGGATAAAGCAGGAGATGTGCAAGAAGGGATCTGAACATGTCTCTAACGAGAATGGAGGGTCGTGTCGGTACCTGATCTCATAGGCGAGCACAAAACAGTACCCATCCTTCGATACCTCTCTGAACACAATTTTCCCTCTCTTCTTCACTATCTCCTATCCTTCTCTTCTCACATCTTTGTCTTTTTCATTCTCTTCGTTTTGCTTGTCTTGTTTTCTCGAACAAGTAAGTTCAGTTTTCATATCATATAAAACTTTACTACTGTGTACGTAAAGAAATGGAGAATCATAAAAATCAAGGAGTGATTTTTGTTGCATATTTTATAGCAAAAGTTTCCTCCCCTCTGTTTCCNCCTTTCTCCCCCCCCCAGAATTTGGCACGGTTTTGCTTCTCTGGAATATAGGACTCCGTCCATATGAATACATTGGTCGCACAACCACTTTGACAATCACAACGTCAGTAGTTTCAAAGCGAATCCCTTGAAATAAAATTATTATAATTTAAGAAAGTTCGATATGATTGATATGAAACAGCATTATATGATTGATTTTACTATTGTTTAATAAAGATGTGTTGGTACAGAATTAATTTCATTAAAATAAAATAATTAGGTTATTTAAATAATTTATTTGCTTAGGATATGCAATGTTTTATTCCTATGGCTATTATAACCGGAAAAAGAAAAAACTTTATACCCTTGAACAAAAAGATTATCTTTTTTGTTTTGTGTTTTGTTTTTTGTTTTTTGTTTTTTTGGTAGATGTTTGGATAACCTACGGGCATTCGAAATTATTCACCACAATTGGAAATGTATTATGGATTAGTTTATTTCTTTTTCAATGTTATCTTCCTTATGTCTACAACTTGAAAATGCTGTCTCTGATCTAGCGTTACATTTTTGGATGCATGACGAAGTTGTTAATGTATTCACAAGAAATGTAACTGTTGTGAAATATCGTGTGCGCAGAACATGAAGCTTTTAAGTCATGAATGCATCTCTGACGACGTCTTCCTTCCCAACCATCTTCTTATCGTTTCCATTATTGCATACCAACGTTGCTATTTGAAATTTGCTTAGCCATCAATTGAAAGTGTGTTACCTGATATTATAACTTTAATTACAAGATTTTAGAGACTATTGATCATTTAAAATATAGAAAAATCATGAATAAAATCTTGAATTGTGTGGAGATGTAGAACAAATTCGAATTTTAGAATAAACTGTTTTGTTTTTTTTGCCCCTCAAATATGTCTTAGTGTTGAATCGATTTATTAAATATTTCAGGAAAATAAATTTTGTTTTATCAATATATTTGTTCGGTTTCGTAAGTTCTTAATTAATTATTGAAGTAGAAATCAGATTACTGAATCAATGAATAAAGGAAATAATGTTTTCATAATAAACCCAACTATGAGAAGCAATATTTGTATCCTCGTTTTTAACCTTAGCTACTATTACGAAAGAACATCCAAAAGAGAATAACAGGATAAACGGTGTTCACATGAAGAATTGAATCATATCTCCTTCTGCGGTAATATATTTTCCGTCGTTTGTAGTTACATGGATTATTCCATAGATACATTGAGTTTCATAAAGTATGATTTTATTTTCAATTTAATTCTCTTGGATGTACGAGATAATATCCGAAGGATTCAAATACTTCCTTTTGGCAGAGTAAAAATAAGTACAGTGTTACTTTAGGTAGATAAAAATGGCGTCAAAGTGAAAATCATACCTGAACCTTTCCTTGGTTTCTCATATGCGCCAATATTTGTGCTATCTGTAGTTCAAACCATTAAATATATTTGAAGTACATTTGATATTTCTGAATAATTTTATATTTTAACTCATTACCCACGGTGCTGCCCAATTACTTTGGTTAGAAAAGTAGTTTTTAAAGTAATCTAGACGAACTGATTTTATACTAAATAACCTATTTCTCAATATTTCAATTGAAAGCGCTCCACCTAATGAATTAGTAATAATTGTGATCTCAGTTACTAAACCCAATGTTTCTAATTTTTTAGATATTCGTAATAATCTATTACCGATGCAAAAAGCATTTTAGTTAACTAAAACCTGTATCAGCGAACACGACTCTTCCAAACCACTGTCCTAACAGAATCATCAAGCTTTCAGCTCCGTTTTCCAGCCGTTTAATATTTTCAGTACATTTTGTGAAGAGAAATTGTCCCCACTAACTTCATCAATGATCGACAGAAGGAAAGCTGTGTGGAAGCAAAATAAAATGAACCTTGGCCAATCACTTCGCTAGAAGAAAATGAAATTGTGGAGAGTTCGGCGAATTGAGTCCGAGGAAAAGTCATTGGTCGTACTGACAGAGTTAGTTGCTTGGGGTTCTCCTCTCAGTTGAGGTTCCCAGAAAACATGTTACTCCAAACGGTCTCGTCACTCAGTCGTAAAGCAGTAAAGCTACAAAAAAAGTTTCTTTTTACGGTTTGCCCGAATTTCATGAGGAGTTTCTATATTTGTTAGTCATTTCATAAAAAGCTCAGTTCTGAGAATGGTGATGTCTTGAAAACAGTTCTAAGAAGAGAAGATGTATAATTTGTTTGGAANTAAAAAGCTCAGTTCTGAGAATGGTGATGTCTTGAAAACAGTTCTAAGAAGAGAAGATGTATAATTTGTTTGGAAACTTTTCATTTGCGGAAATATAAAGCGAGAATCAAAAAGTTATTATAAGAAAACAAAATAAACAGTAAAATATACAACTTAAGAAAGATACTTTGAAGTATACCAAAAGATAACTTCCCCATGTTCTAATAATACTTATATTATAAAATACTATGAACTACTGAAAACCTGAACTATCCAAAAATTCTCATGACCGCGTGAAGTGAAATAATATTAAATGCAGTAGTTTGTTGCACAGATCTTTGAAACTATAAAAAAAATACTTACATAATAATCATTTTATTTTAATACGATATATTCCTAGACTAACACTGTGTTGAGTTTTAAATATTAAATGACTTATTTATTACTGTATAATCAACTAATAAGTGAATACGTTCCAAATATATTGCCTAAGAACAAAAAAATACATTTTAGAAGAAATCACTATGGTAAGGTTGTATGTACTTACAATAACCTGTAATACTAATTGTAAGATAGGGAACGCGTATAATGACTGAAATAAAAAATGGCGTAAACGGAAGTAAAATATTTATTCAATTTTCGCATATTATTTCCATAAATCTCTGGGCGATGGCTAAATTTCTTTCCGCTACAACCTTCTCACGAATCCTCGTCTCCTCTCTCCACTCTCCTTCTCGTCAGTCTGTGGATCGCCTCGCACAACATCCGCGCCCAATGATTAATGATGCGACTTTTGAAGGTTTTCACACATAAAGAGTGTATTTTTATACGAAACTGATAAAATAGCAAAAAGGTCTCGCTGGGCCCGGTCTCGCTTGACAAATATTGAGCGGTGATGTAAAGCTTCCATAACTCACAGAGTAACCCTATTTACGCGCTCGGGCCAGGGATGCGTGAAGGGCGACCAAGGAGACGAGCCAGGACGACAGGGTGGCAGCGTCGAGGGCACCACCAGCTGCTACTGCCACGCACTCATGCGTCCACGTCATGAAGTTTCAACGCCGAGTGTCAGGTAGTCAGGAGGGACGTCGTCTCATTCATTATGCTCACTCTTTGAGTATTTGAATAGAATCACTCATCTTTCAAGGAAAAGGAAAGAGAATGAAAAATTACTTCTCGAGGTAAAGCATTAATTATAAAATGAAATGATTGGATAAAATTAACCCATTGACTAGAGCAGTCCCCGAGAGACAACAAAACTAAAAATAATTCCCTCGTAAATATTCTTAATGTAGAGCTACTAACGACTCAATATTCAGTGATAGGTAATTAAAATGATGTTATTTTAATAATTGGTTTCTCTCATTTTATATTCCGAAATCGTTTGTGAGCTATACCTCTCTTATATTGCGAAGCTCCACGAGCACAAATCCCTCCTTCCCAATCCCCTTCAAAAACACTCTCATCTCTTAACTAAATCCCCTTCCCCATCAGCTTAACCACATAACTCTCACTACCTTTACAGTCAGGACCACTACTAGGGCCACCACTACTACTTTACTACTAAGGCCCTGCTTTACAGCCATCCGACGTTCACCGGTGATGACATATGACATCACGCTGCATAAGTTCGTGACTGTCATTTGTTTAGGGACATCGGTGACTGAGTTTTTTATGGGAACCCGCAAACTCTGTCAACGATGTGCTGATAAAAAGCGCTCAAGCGGACGGACATCGGCGTCAGCGACCTTTCAAAATTATGTCTGCGTGTTTGGAAAAATTCGTTGAAGCCTCCGATAATAGGTGCTACGCAGACATATCGTTCATCAGGTGTTGTCGTTGATCAGTCACTGACACGCTAATCAATGGGTTCCTCGTTCGATTTGAGGGTGACGTTTATTCTCGTCGGAATTTATCAATATATTTGTTTCCAGAAGTTAAATGTCGAGGGTGATAATAAATTATATAACAAGTCCAAACGTTTCACACTTTTAGATTAACATTCTTCTGCGATGAAAAACGAGCCATCTAGATCGTGTTTTACAATAATATTATATGTAAAGAAGTAAATATTTCCTAGCTTATGTTCTATGTTTTATGTTCCCCCGCATCTTTACCGAAACTATGGGATAGACTAAATGCATATTGTATTGATGAATGAAGTGATTTTTTTTTAGATGAAGGGCCATCCTGTAATGATATATGATTATAGAGAATACTCCTTAAAACATCCATAGAAATTTTTTCGAAAAAAGATGTTTCAACAAAACTTTTTAAGGGTTCCATAAACTTTTTAAGGATTCTTTTGTGTAAATAAAACTACAATAAAAATTATACTTACTGAGCCGATGAAATACATAAATTAGAAAGCAAATAAAAATTTTAAAAATAGTAGCCAATTTACTGCATGTTAAAAATCTTCCTTTACCTTGCCTTTAAAAAATCAATTCAGAAAATTGATGCAGTTGTGCAAATAACTTCCAAGACAATGCAGTTAAAGCAAATACATTTCATCGGATAATTGGTTTCAGTCATTTAATGGTATTATTTTTACTATGAATTTTAACTCAGAATATACTCATGTTCGTAGCTTTTATACCTCACATAAGGTTATTAATTTTTTTTTTTTGTAAAGTGAAAAGGTTTCTTTATTTTTTTCAGCGCAGTTTATTTTGCGTTTAGGGAGAAGGCGGGAAGAAGATGACAAATGAAGAAAATATCTACCCAAATATTCAAAGAAAGATAACCTGGATCTATGTTAGGAAGAGGAGAAACTTAAACTTACTGCACATTTCGACAAGAAATAACTTTCACAATTTGTTTTCTAAAATGATTTTTTACGAGTGTTTTTATCTCCTTTGTTCTTCTTTTCTCAATCAAACGAAAAATCTTATAATTTTATTGATTAGTTTGAAGTTGAGAGATAATGAAAAAAACAATCAAGATTCCATGGTCATAGAGTTGAACAGGCGGTTTCATTAATCACATACTTGGTTATAATAAAAATTAATTGAAATAAGGTATCAATGTGTTTTACGTTTGGTATGCTCATAGAAAATTTTCCATTTTGTGTAAAGATAGAAAGTATATTCTTTTGAATATGTGTTAGTGTAGAGAAGAGAATTTCTCTTAAAAGACATCATAGCTATTAGATCAAATTTATGTATTACTCACATCTAATTACTTTCGCACTTTTTAATTTTATTATTTGGTAAAAATAGCTTTTATGAAAGATATTCCGTAGTGGTATAGTTATGTACCTTACATATATCAAACGGATTACTTCGTCGTCATTGTATTTTATTCATTTTTGAATGCATAAAACATTCACAAAAGTATTCATACACCTCATAATATATTTAAGGGAAAAAAGCTGTGTACAGCTCTTTTTATTCAAAAATAAAATTTCAAAAGAAGAATAATGTTTTACTTCGTAACCGCGTGTTCCATGTAATTTTACCGAAAGAGGAAAAGAGAAGAGCTTAAACCCGCACTCAGAGCAACACTTGCAATATTACTAGTCGTATCACGTCGTGCTATTTGTATTCCTCTCTCGGACAACTGTCGCATAGAATAAACCGTATCCCCCACCTCTTGTGATTATTTCAAGAGTCCTGCGTGTCTTTCTCGGGTAAAGCAAATATTTAAAATTTAAACACGCAAGTCGGTTCGCATGATTTTATTTAATCCATTTTATACACATTACAATCATGTGCCAGAAGTCGATAACATCTTGATTTGTATGTTAAACCAGTATTTGATATTCAGGACATTGTCTGGAGCATTTCTGTCTAACAAATGGAAATTCCGCTCCGATCTCTCACTACCCGACTCGGAAACAACTGCCGGAAGAAAATCAACATTCACCCCACATTAATAAAGATATTTTTTTCAAACGGAAGCGGACCTTAACAATATTGCAGGCGATTTAATACGGTCGTACTTTGTCCTTCCTCGAATATATCGCTGGAGCGGAAAACAAGAGATGAGAGTTCTTTCTTGTTCTCCAATTGGTCGCAGACTTTCTTGGCAAACAGAGAGATGGTCCTGAGGATATGTAGCAGGGGAAGCCCCGGATGCGTCGCTCGTACGGCGAGCGGGAGACGAGTAGATGCGGACCAAGGAGTTAAGATGAGACGAGCTTATCAGCCGTCGCTCTGATATATGGCGGGCGTCTGACAACTCTGCAAAGAAGAAGAAGACTGGATAGCGGCAATAGAGCGTGGAAGTCCACGGGAGTGAGAATAGGGGCAGCAAAAAGGATATCAGCGAACGCGAAGACGTCGCTATCTGATAAAGGAATTGTACTGTACGTACAAGGAGATAGAAGAGGAAGATGTTGAAAATTATACTGTATGCTGACAGCAACTGAAGAATATTTGTACGTATTTAGAAAGAAGAACACATATAATTTTGTTGATATTAAACATATAATAAAAATAGTATTTTTATACGAAATTGAAGAAAACATTGAAAGGACAAGAGACTGGAAAAGACGAAGAATCGATGAATCAGCGAATTAAGTTCAAGAGGGATATGAGGAAATGGTAACACATAGACGTGGAATGAGGCTGGAGAAACAGAATCCGCTATGGGGTGGAGTCTCGAGCGACAACCAGCCAAATCTGATTACCCCCAAGGGATTGGACGGGAAGCATAGTAGTTCGCTCCGGCGCGTCGCCCCATGTCGGCGCCCGCTGTAACGGTGACTCCCTCAAAATTCCTGCCAGCGAGACGAGACAAGCTAACGGAGATTTTCCGGGCACCACAAGCACTGGGTTACCGTCTGACGACTTTTCCAATTTTCGAATTACGAAAATATATAGGAGTTTGCTAATGAGAAAGAAAAACATTGCATGTAGCAAATTATTTCTACATTCCTACATCGAACAGTTTTCTAAAATTGTAATCATTGAGCATCCTTGCTTGACACTAATTTAAAAAATATTAAAAATCGTACAGAGCATTTACTTAATATTATTTGTTCCTCAAAAAGTAATTTTTGGCACATTCTAAAGAATGGTGTTTTCAACATTTCGAAGATTTATATCTACGTAGTAATTATTTCAACTTACCATTGGACTGCATAGATACATTTTATTTACTAGGGCAAAAAGAAGAAAATGTATTTAATATTCTCAATCCTGCAGAAATAAGGCTTATCCCAAATAATTATCCCAAAGGATGAGACAATTTGATTTTAATAATGATATAGGAATACTGATATTGGACAAGGAGAAGACAAGTTTAGTAAGAAATAGAACAATGTATTTCTCGTTCATCTCGTTCTCGTTTTATCGAATATGGATGAATATTTAAAATCTTAAATACAAACTTTGTAAGCTAGATTCCTATTTACAGATGATTCAATAGAGTGCAATTATTTTGCTCTAATGCATGTTTCATGTCAAAGTTATCAAATCAAAACAAAATTACATTTACTTGAGAACTAAATCGTAAAAACGAATTATTCTTAGAATACTTAGTGGTGTAGCATGAAACAAACAAAACCACTTCAAGCTACGAAACAAAAATTAAAAGAGGAAACTTGAGGTTGTTTTCTGATTACTACATCCGTAATGAATGCAGTCAATGCAGATGACAGTACAACCCCGTTTGTCAAAGGGAAAGCATTAAAAGAGAATGAACAAAGAGATAGGTAATCATATGGAATGTGATGAGAAAACGTGATATGGAAAACTTAACAAGGTCAAAAATTCAAATTTACGAACTTATATGTTTCTATGAAGACAAGTGAAATTCAAATGAGTCTAAACAAATGAGTCTATACAAAACATTCACTATTTGTGTATTCAAACTGATAGTAAAATATATATGGAATAGGTGATTCATTATTGGCGTATTTAAAGATTAAATTAAGTTGAGTTGTCTTGCCAATCATTTATTTATTCACCACTATTCGGTCGAAAGTCGACTCTATGAATAAACAAATGGTTGGCGAGACAACTCAACTTGATAGTAAAATATGTGTTTCATTACTTCAATGCAGATCAAGGAACTTAAAAGAGAAGAAACCATAAAATACTGTTAAAATGTAGAAACTGTTACCTCTATTTCTCCTTCGAGACAAATAAAACCTCATTATGAATACATATTTTGATCAGTTTTCAATTTTCATATTGCTATTTGGTTCGCAAATGTGTATGCGTGAAAAAGTACCTTAAAGTCATTAAGTAACTATAAAATGGGTTAAAGTTAAATGCAGTAAGCTTTTTAGTAAAAATCAAATCGTTCTTTTAGCAGGATTATCCTTATTATTTATTATTGTGCACATGATGTATTAGAGATTATATTGTGTTCAACATTTTGAAAACACGATTTGCTTGTTGTGTTACGTATGGATATAGATTATTTATTCGAGTTGTGCATCACAATACAAAATATTAATGAATCAAAGGAGGTTTTCCTTCTTTCACGCAACAGAGGTTGATATTCGTCCTCTATTACACTTGGAAGGATGTCATCTTCTAAATCAGGGATGTACACGGCAGCAGCAGTTGATCTACGGTGGCGGTGGCGGGGGGGTAAAGAAGCTATAGGGTTATATATAGGGCAGAGCAGAGCGCAGGTACAGCAGCAAAGACAGGCTACGAACTGGGGTGCCGTCAAGCTATCATGCGGGACGGAAGAAGTCGCACTGAAAATTCCTGAGTGAGCACACACAATTTCAGAGTACGATTTATTCCTTGGAGCACGCACCTGAACGCAATGTCGTTCACTTGGTCCTTCTTTTAACGTCACTAGCTTATATTAAAGACCTAAAATGTAGGTCCCTAGCTCCCAGGAGAAGAAACGTTCTGATTTACATCATTTATCATCTCCTAAAGATTGGTATCATTGTTACCTACATTACAAAAATAGTTTTGGTACCGTACTTTCTATGAGTTATTTGTCTTGATCAGTGTTAAAAATTTAATTTACCAGAAATCTAGAGAAAACTTCACCTATTTGAAAATGTACTTGCTCTTCACCTTCCTCCAGATTCTGCCATTGTCCGAACTTTAACTACCGAACTACATGAAACTATTTAACATCCAAGCAAAGCAATGGACACATTGTTTAGACAGGTATCTCTACACAAAGTGTCCCGGGCGGTGTGTTTGGGTGTGTATATCTTTATACAATCTACAGTTTTAATCCGAGGATGTAGCAACCTTGCACATTTGAGCTTCAAAATTCTGGGAAGGGTACCGTCTACTTGATATTCCGAAAAACCACCCCTTCCCCCATTTTTATTACTTTTCAATTTTCGTTTTCTCGGTATATCTCACGAACTAATTGTGACATCAACTTGATTTTTATACCTCAACATTGCTAATTTAAATATCTATAAACGGGATTTTGGATTTCATATTTCACTCACTAGCCAGTTTTATTCTTTGTTGAAAAGAGGCTCGATCAGTTCGGAAATCCTTGCTTTTCGTATATTCATTGAAATGAATATTACTTCCCTAGCGTTCGTGCAAGAACAAAAGAATTCAGAAGTATTTACTATGCGTATTGTTTACTAAGTTTTCTGTGTAAATTGTATTTCCCTTCTTCCTGGATTTTAAAATAAATCGTAAAGACGAACAAACAATACTGAAAACCGTGAGTAATTTTTGTAGGTTTTCTTTGTATTTTTGTAGGTATTTAGTTTTTGAAATTAACAGAAGTTAAAATTTACCATCACGAAAGTAGAAAAATATGGGAACTAACATGAATTTAGAATGTTAGATAAGAACCCCGGGTAACACCGAGCAAAACAAGCTAAAAAATTCCAGACCTGTTGTCAGTTGCAACTCCGAGTACCTGCAACCCA
Organism: Laupala kohalensis; assembly: GCA_002313205.1. Lineage (NCBI taxonomy): Eukaryota > Metazoa > Arthropoda > Insecta > Orthoptera > Trigonidiidae > Laupala > Laupala kohalensis. The sequence continues at coordinate 656,997 of NNCF01128919.1, read as the reverse complement.
AGCAACTCCGAGTACTTCAGCTAGTGGATACATAGGTATATACTATTTTGTTGTACAGTTAATTGCAGTAGGGGACGTAGAATAGCAGCGTTGTACGTTATCCATAGTATCTCGAATGAGCTTGGCAAGACAAGCTTCCTCGATGCGATGTTCCACACTTCCTTTCTGCGACACCAGGCAAAAAGTCGCCATTGTTGGCGACGATGAGCAGCAATGACCATCGGAGGTCGCGTTTCACAGGGCACAAGGGAAAGAGAAGACTACGAGATAGTTCGTAATTTATACACCAGGTCGCGTCTCTGCCTCTCCAACGCTGTGCGGTTGCCGAATTAAACCCTGGATTACTTCTATGGGTCTTTGCCAACAAAGCTCGTGAAAGATTTGACCCAAATAATAAGGGTCTAATGAATGAATCTTTTAAGTTCCGCTAATGATTTTCTCTTTTAACTTCTAAAATGAATCATTGTGAATAAGTGAGACTTGGCATCATATAGCTGATTACATTAAATTAAGAGAAAAATATCGTTATAGAGGAAAATCATGTGAAACAAAATGTGATTTTAATTTAAGGATATTCGTTATTAATTTACCAGGCATTAAAATAATAGGTAGAACATAAAGATTAATTGAGAAATGGTATTAAGACAGATTTGAAAAAGTGTCACTAAATAGTGAATTCCTCATATTATTTCTTCAGTACATAATACTATTCAGTTCTTTCTTGAGCCATGAACTCAAACTAACATAATATAGATCAAATCAATTAATAGAATGATATAGACATGTATGAAAATTTTGGGCATCAAGGTAATATAGTCAAATTACATACCAAGGCACACTTTATATTGAGTCTAGTAAGAGAAATAAGTATTGCATTTGTGTCTACAATATAAAAGGCTGAAAAAATATTTATAAAATTATGTATTTCAGAAGTGTACATAGCATAAATACATACAAAGCTGATTTTACAGAGATTATCTCGTTTTTGTAATTTATAATCATTTACCACATAATAGTACTATAAATAGTAAAAATGAAAGGATTTCTTCCAAAGAACTAGAATTTGTTTATTTAAACTTGTCCATATTGAATATATATTCATAGCCTTTCAATAAAACTACAGATGATTCAAAATTATTTTATTAAAAAAATTGTTTCCAATATTCTGATGACAATGTTCCAGGCATGACACATAGCAAGGATGTGGATGAAGGAATTATAAACGGCGTGGCTCACTTCACGTTATCGAGCCATATCGCTTCGATGACATTTAGACCCCAAATATTTTTCCTAGAAGGAGAATTCGATATGTGTAAAGGACAATGCTGAGACATATTAGGAGCATATTTGCTGTGAGACCATGCAAATATGCTCCTAATTGTGTACAAGTTATCAGAAAATACGTGTTTTTAGGATTCTCTTGTGGCTCACTTTCCAACTTATTTTTATCGAAAACGGATATCACCTAAACACGTTTAATAACATCACCTCATCCTACAAATAATTTTTGGTCAAATAGGCACATCGGCCAATTAATGAGACATCTCCGAATCCCACGTGATAATGATAACGTAAATTTAATATAGTGATAATTTAAATTTATCTTTGGCAGATGCCAATCAGTCAACAGAATTTCTCATTGGCCAGAATCTTTTTTTTTTTACTTCTGTGTTCTCAAACAGTTTGCATTATTCAATGAACCCGCGATAATCTTCTGTTTTACTGTTATATGTGTCTCTGGAAACATTTTAGGATTTTGTAATCTATTTGCCACTAACCTTTAATTGAAAAAGTAATTATTTTCTAAAAGAGGGATAAATTTCAACAACATGAATTTCAACAACATTTTACATACCTTATTCGGTTCTGGTGTGTTTTTAAATAATTCTCCTCGAAGCATGGTTTGGTAGTGGGAGACACATTAGAGTGCTACTATATTTGTACAAAAAAAAGAGTTCCAATTTTTCCCACTTGTATTGTTTCATGTAAGTCATTATATTTTCTGTATGATTCCTTAAATTATGTGTTGTACGTATCGAAAGCTATTATTCCTCTTAAAATGCTCAAACTGGATAAGAAGGTGAATTAAGTAATACGAAATGAAGAGCTTGGAAAACTTTTCCTTTGTAATGTGCAACGAACCGGTTGAACAAACTAAGAAAAAAAAATTAATCTAACAAAATTATGGTACAAACATATTAAGATATTTCGAAAATAAATTTTAACAATACTTGTATCGCGAAAAGTAATTACAGCAATTCATTTTATTATGGTTTGTTATGCAGCATACAACATGGCAAATATTTTGTAAAAGTTTGTAGTGTGTGGGAAATAAGTCTGAAACATTTGTGATGGATTCCGAATATTGATTCTCTTCATTTTTCTCAATGTAAGTATTTTTTAGATCTATTTTCGAAATAACTTAAAACGGTTTCGCTCTAATTGTGTTGTTAGATTTAAATGAATCAAATATTGTTACAATAATTCGCAACACAGTCTACCTAGATGTTGTGATCACGTATATTTGTAACCTCAATATTTAATATCACAACAGTCCGATCGCTCGTTTGAGACAGCTTGAGACCGTTTGAGACAGCTCACCTGCCATTTGGAAAATAATTTCCAAGTCTGTTGGAAATAAAGATATTTCAATGATGAAAATCCATAAAAACTGTAATCATAATATCATAAAATATAATTGTATTCATATAGGTTTTTAAACGAATACATGTAGAGTTCTGAAACGTAAATCCCTGTATTCCATAAGAATATCTATTGCAGGAATTTTAACTTTTCAAGTAATAATTATTGATTCTTAACTATTCTTCTTTACAAAAAAAGAAGAATCTGATTTCTCCATTATTCCTCGCCCGCGTGCATTAATTGATTCTCTCCATCTGTTGCTGATGACAGTCACCCTGTCAGTTGCTGTTTCCGAAGCAGCCTGCCACTTTATTGTTATAATTTCCAGAGCTTGTCAATATTAATTATGTTATTCATAAACGAACGAGCAATTCATGACCATGTGAATGCAAAGCGCCGATGGGCCGTTGCCACAATGTGGGCAGCTCCTGCCTGCCTCGAACAAACAGGCGAGAGTAATATGTAACGAACCGTCAACGAGTGTTATTGGGGCGTAAGAGATGGTTCAGGAAAGCGAGAAAATCGGAACAGAACATGCGGAAGACGAGTTTTCTGAAATTTGCCTCTGAATTTTAAATCACCGAATTTCTGGCTAGCGACATCAACGATTCAGATGCGATAAACGGCAGAGAATATTTGACAAACAGCCATAACTAGTAAAATGACTTTCTTTATTTAAATGTTACGTTGCACAAATATAACATTCACGACTATGAACATATTTTGCAGGAAAGGGAACATTTGTCCGGGACTGCCTGCGTTATTTCCTCCAGATATATAATCAATCGTGTCATTTCGTTTTGCAGTAAAGTTTTTGAGTTTTTTTATTGAAGTCCAGTGAAAGGGATGTATTTGCTTCTAGATCAATTTTAAAAAAAAAGTCATGTGTGATCTCTTATGCGTTATAATAGTGATTGTTTGTTTTCAATTACTTTATTATCAATACGTTGTAAGAATGTTGTTTACATCATATGGAATAGTGTACTGTAATCTACTGAAATGTAAATGCTAGGGTTTTAAATTTGAAAAATGTAAGAAAATATAGTGATGAATATATCAGTACACAATATATTAAAAATAATTTAACCTACAGTTAACACAGATTTCCTACCGTAAGAACCTAAAAGCGTATCAGATTTTTTTAGTAAAGGAAGAAAAAGCGTGAGGAGTAATTCTTCGAGCGATTAACAGCATAAATAATACAACGAATTTTAGAGAATATTTGATTTTACCTGTTACGAAATTCCGCTAAATTAGTAATGTGAATTGCAACAGATTCTAATTCAACTGAGTTGAGATATTAATTCGGCTGATTAATAGATAGATCTCTCGCGAAGACAAAACGTAATAGGGAAGGAAACCTGTTTTCTATGGATAAAGTGCTTCACAAAACCTGGTTTATTTATTTGGTTAATACTGTTTTACTCAATTCCTCGAAGTCAGCGTAGCTAACACCTACTTGGTATCTATAGTAATAATTGGCTTTGTAAATTTTTTGATTTTCCGTATTTCGTTTTAACACGTGCATCTAGATTCTAGTGTGAACGAAAAACAATGTTCATTAAAACAATATAACTACTGATGTGAAAATGACTATATTTAATAAAAGACTAATTCTATGTATTGAATTCCATATACACATCAATAAATGCAAAAATATGTATATGAAAATTATATTTTTAGAATCCGTAAACAATATTTTGTGAGTATTTCGATAAAACAGATAGTTGTAATTGCTTAACTATTCTCGCCCTAATAATCGTAACCCTTATAATGACTCACAGGCATCAGTTAGAAACTGATAAAAACATTGTAGCGAACGCGGTCATAGTGTTCTTTGCTAATTTTATATCGATTCTCTCAAGTTACCCTTTTGGGAGTGAGCGACATCCTATCCGCGTAAATGCCCTAAAATTCACTAAAGAATGAATGTGGTAGATACGAGTGATTAAACGCAATAGTCAAGATTTTAAAGCAATGTTCCTACAGTCATTTTCGCTTCAGGTCCAACAGATAAACTCTTAAAATTCACATTGCCACTTCTTTTTCATATTTCACATTTTTTGTTTCAATTTTAATCGTTCATTTGTTTCACTTGTTTAGGATTCACATGCACGATCAATTTGTGACAGAATTTTTAGTTACTTTTCAAAAAGATTTACGGTGATTGGCATTCTCACGCTATTTCCACCCACGTTGGCAATGTTTACGTCGTGAATCTCTTTTTAATTTTCAGTTAACTATGTTAGGCATACCGGTTCCTCGACGTTCAGTTTTTCCACTAATAGAGTACCAAATTAATCATAGTACTTTCGTCTGCTATCATATTTACATAATAATTATGATCGATCAACATCACTCGACTTGGTGTTTATTCTTGTAATAAGAAATATAATTGTTTTCACGATTAATTGTTAACAGAGTGCACTTTTGAAGTTTACTTCTAACTCGTAAAAAGCTAATATATTATACAAAAATAATAAACTTAAATATTAGTAGGATCGTTTTCGTAGTAGCCTGTTTAGATTTTCAATAGTAACGTTAATAAAAAGATAATTTTAATTTTGTAAAGGACTATATACACTTCATGAAATACTATTTACAATTTTGCGTTATCTGCCAGCCAATTTTTCCCTCCAGATGCATTACAACAAATCTATGATGTATACTGAAATTATTTCGAAAGAGGCATTATAAACTATTCTATATATAGAATAGTCTATATTCTATATATAGAATATAGAATAGTCTATATTGTATATATAGAATATAGAATAGTCTATATTTTATATATAGAATATAGAATAGTCTATATTGTATATATAACACAATATATTAACAGAAGTCAATATTATTTTTGTTCGTACGACGCCAGCATCACGACCGCACGCAGAAACCGCTGCGCCATTTCCGTCGGAGGCTCGTCAGCTCCGCGAAAAGCGTGAGATCGACACTGTCAGCGGCGTCCTTTCGGTGGCGTGATTCTGTCATCTTAATTCTGATTGCCCCCCCTCCCCCTCCATCTTGGAAGATGAACGAGGCAGTCGACGAGCGAACAGAGTGGGAGTGCAAGGGATACCAGCGTGGCTTGCACTCCGGAGCGTGTGTTGGCAACATGCTCCGTAAATTAGCCTTTCATTGTAAACTGTAGATTCATTGTTTTATGTTTTATTAAGCATCCATCAGATTCGTTTGATTATTGTATTCATGATCCACTTTCTCTGTCCTGAGACCCACTAACTATCATTTAGATACTTTCGATAGATTGTAAATTAGTATCTCAGTTTAATTGTAAACTTTTGTTGTCGCACTTTGAGTATCATGTAAGCTACTTCTTCTTTAATTGAAATGTTATCTGGGTTGAGTCCAGTATATCGGTTACAGTTGTAAGCAACGAGGGTATTATTAAATAGTATTAGATTTGGTTCCATGTCTTCTTAAATATGATCCTGGCTCAAGCTTCATATCCTGGTCGATCCGGCTCTCTTACAAAATGCGGATGTTACAACGCATAGCCAAGCGAGTAAGCTGAGTTAATAGGTGGAGACGTCGGGAGTAGATCAATAGATAGGGGAGGATTGTAATGGAAATGCTGGGCAGATACCTTGGGACCCCGAGGAGGGATGTTACAATGGAAATAGTATATCATTGGAAGATTGAGATATCACTTTTCATTTTAAGATTGAGAATCACCTTTCATTGCAAGATTGAGATATCAAAATTTTGACATTGCAGATATATGTGCAGTAGACTCTCGATTATTCAGAACGATTGGGAAAGAAAGAATCCTTAATAACAAAATTCCCAGTTTTGTCATCAACAAAATAGTATTTTTGTGGAGTGTAGATAAACTTTATATATCGGTAATAATTTATTTGATACAATGTGCTTATTCCGCTAATTATATAATGCAAATTACATGCACACATGAATACATATGTTTCTCCTATGTTTCAAAGTAGTCTGCTATAGAACACATGAGCCGTCAACGAAATGAGAGTTAACTTCCACAAATGACAATGCAACACTTTGTTATGAGATAATATTTCTCTCATACAGCTAGGCCCACATGACTCGTAATTTTCAAACAATATGGATATCATTTGGAGACAGGTCCGACGAACAGAGTGAATTCTAGAGTACATCCATTACCTTTGTTTACTTATATGTGATGGTGAAAATAGAGAAAGAACACATTGGTGACGAAATATTGATGTTTCTTAATATTCCTGATAAATGTATTATTGAAAATGCATTAAAAGTTATCTAGTTCGTAACCTCGTTTTTATACAATTTACTACCTTAAACCTGATTAACATAATCTAGAAAGATTCTCAGCACACGATTTTTTTTGATCTTATACTACACACATTAAAGGTCCCCTTCAAAAGTCAGAGTCAAGCAAATCGGAATTTGAATTTCTCGCTCTAAAGATTTTGAAAGGCGTTCTTTGTCAAAGATTGAGAAAGTTAAATGAGTATCGTAAGCGTGCCTAGTCCCAAAATATCCGAGAGAATAAACACGAGTACGGAATATAAATTCAGATTGGCTATTCTACTAAAATTGAAGTCCATTATATAATGTAATTAAAAAATAATGAAAGACTGACGACCTTTTATGGACGAACAGTATATATTTTGTGAGTTTTTATCACAAAATATATACTGTTTATTCATAAAAGGTCGTGTCTCGCAAAATTATTTAATTATATTGGATATATTACAAAGCATTCGTTCCGGTCATTTCCGAAAAGTGATGTATTTATTTTGGGAACGACAGATCAAACAACTATCAAGTTGCAATCAGTTATTTTGCTTCAGAGATGTCCTTATCATACTCTGACAACTCGAGAAGATAGATTCACGCGAAATAAAGGACAAAAAGGTCCCCAGCCGTTGTGAAAAGGAAGCAGGATCTCGTTTCAGAGGACTAAGGACAATCTTTGACGAAATATGCGAGAGAGCTTACATGGCATCCATTACTGACGAATACTACTCGACAATTCTGGTATCATAAAAACAGAGACATATTATTTTCTAGCATGCAAAAGTGAAGAATGTATCCAGAAAAAGGCATTTCACAGAACATGTATTTTCAGGGTAGAAATTGAAACAGTAACTGAAGCCAAAAATGAAGAATCAAATAATTTTTCACTAAGAGAACATAAATAATTTGCAAGAAAAGTATTTGTATAATTTTGACAAATAAATGATGGTTGAAATAAATTCCTCTTCTTGAGCAGATTTTTGTGGTGCAACTTGCTTGTTTGAAGTATTTTCTTTTAATATTCTGCAATTACTGGCTCAACTTACAGATCGTGAGAATGTACTCGATTTCAAAAGCATTCCCAGAGACAGGTGGAGTTAGAGCGCTTGATGAGCCGTACAGGAGGAGCATTTGCGTTAGAGAAGAGCTCTGGAGGCAATTGTAGAGGAGCGATGTATGTTCCCTTAGAGACTATCTCTCCCGGAGCGGAGCGCAGCGCCGTCACGCCCTGGGCGATCTGTCTCCTGGCGCCGCTTGTACCTCCGCTGCCCGCCGCCGCACGCGCTAGCATCAGCGCGGCTGCTCTCTTTTGTCTCTCACGCTCTCAACACTTCAACAAGTTTCTTTTAAAGTGGATTGCAACTGCATGGAAGATGAATATGTGCAATAATACCTCGCTGTCTTGCTTTCCTCAAGGATGTACAAATTTTGAATAAGTTTTATAGAATTTTAAATATTAGTGATATAAATTCTTAAATTAAAATATGTTTGAATGTGTTTGATATTAAATCTTAAAATATTTCCAAATTTCGTAAATAAATTACAACAACCAATAAAATATCTCTGTAATACTAAAATGATTTATCTCCTTTCGTGATTTTTAGCTGAGATATATCGTAATGATGGTTTTGTGAACCTAGTTATATTTTTCCAGGAAGCAGTTTATTCTGCAGAGCAAACAACTTAGAAATGTTTTACCGTGAAGCCATTTTCATTCAAATAACATATCAAGAGTTTCACTTTTTAATCTTATGACAGTTTTCCTCATATCTAGGACAAAATCAAATAGTCATTGGCAAACATTTCTACAAGTATAAATTCCTTTTTAATTGTTGGAATAACTGTATAATAGCTATTACTCTCACTATTTTTCTTTCGTCAACAAGTCAGAGTTAAAAAGGTTCTGTACATGTAATAAGCAGAACCTCTAATTCTGATATCCTGTACTTTTTAAAGGAGAAGGAGTAGTTTCAGAGTGTTAAACTGTCTCTCCAATGTGCTTTCCCGCGCGTACATACCCGACGACTGTACGTTCCTCCTTTTGTTCGCAGCGAGCGTTGACGCGCTGCTACCGACCTCTCCTCCTTCCTCTAAGTCGATGAGCCTCCAACTCCCCGCTCTCATTAAAAGTACCCACAGTTAATTTAAAATGTTAATGGCTGCACAGAAAAAAAACACAGCTCGTTTTTTACATTTTTTACTGAAATGAACTCTTACATTAAAACCCCGCAAGCCAAATTGATTGCGGAGCCATTTCCAATTCTGTTAATCGAAACAAAACTTTAAGATAATACAGTCCATCAAAATACAATAAGAGAGTTCCAACTTTTCTTTCATCATTTATTATTCAACCGATAACACATTTGAATAGAAATAATTGAGATATTCATAAATTTTGTGAAACACTCAAAGAAGAGATATTTTTTAGACCTTAAAATAGCAGCGGTGATCACAAAAGTTAATAAAAGTGTAAATTACATTAATATTTTCGTAAGGTTTAAAATGTAATAAAATAACTCTATGGAGTTTAATAATTTTAGTATTTAACATAAATAATTCGTGCCAGTATTATTCTGTACATGTAATAAGCAGAACCTCTAATTCTGATATCTTGTACTTTTTAAAGGCGAAGGAGTAGTTTGGAATAAACAACAAATGAAAGAAGCAAAACATATTTACGTATAATTGACTACAAATAATTTTAGCTCGACATTCTTCATTTTCACTTAGTTTATCATTAAATTTTCATAGTACCTTCAAAAATTGTAGTAATATTCATTTGAATATCATTGGGAATGAGTTAATTGCATATCCTAATATCAGAAAACAAAGTATCTCTGCATTATACACGTAAGAACAGAAGTCTTACGTTTCTGGAATATATTTTTCCAACGTTATCAAAGTATGTATTATATGTAAATAACAAATGTATATCAAGCTAGAAATATATTTATGATAATTTCAGTTTCCTGTATAACTACATGAGTAGCAGTTTCACTTCTATCGGCATTTGTTTGTGTGTTTTATAAGATGGCGAGGTTCAGGTGAAGAGACCTGATCTTCCACAGAATTATGCTTTCAATCCAATTTAATCTAACGTGTGCTTCTAAATGAAAAACAATTTTGTATCTCCACTTCATCAGTCATCAAAGAATAGATAATGGGTAAACAACAAAATGTGCTTACTTTTGTATTGGTTCCATTTTTATTCTATTTTAATTGAATTCGGAGTTTTGGTCCTACAAGTACTTATTTGAAAATGTCAGTATCTAATGTCTTTAGTAATTCTATTTTTTCGTTTTTCATCTGAGTCTTCAACCCAACCCAATATTTTTGTCCTACTTGTTCCAGGAGGGAAACCATTCCCAAATACAGCCATGTCTCAGGGAAGCGAGGGTATTGTAACAATTGTCAGAATAACGAATATATGTTGACAATTATGGGCTGATTACCACTAATTGTACATTTATCGATACTTTATTCTTATATTAAACCGAATAAGAAACACAATAAAACTATTGGTTTTAATTTCATAGTTGTCATTTCATCAAAAAAGTGCGATAAAAAACTTACATCTATTATATGTTATATGTAACATCTATTGGGGTAACAGTAAAAACGTCAGTAACAGGAAGTAACAGTAAAAAATCAAATTTGACATAATTGACCTTTTTGTTTTTTTTAAATAGTAAATTTAATTTAATTATTTTAAAAAATTAAATAGTAAATTAAACACTTTGCAAAATTTGTAATTTTTATCGAATGATAAACTGAAATATACTTACATACCAACATAAAACATTTTTGGTTTAAACTATTTTTCTTAGCTTTTTAGGCCATAATTATGATCAACATGTCACTTAAAATCACAGTAAATTAAATTAGGTACATCTTCAGAATATCTCGTAATTTTTAATTTCTCGTACCTTACATATTGCAAAGTATCTAATACAATAATAGCCAATAAGTTTTCTTGTGAATAAAAACAGTCTTTATCAGAGTTAATTCTGATACAAACAAATAGAAACAAACAAACAGAACTCGAAACCCTTTTAAAATTAAACTAAAACCAAATTGAATGATGTCTTAATAAATTGTTAGAAATTATTAAATTCGAAGTTGGTTAGATTCGTGGGCAGGTAAGAAGTTACAACAAGCCCCAAGATTTTATTACAACTAAACCCATCGTATAATTTTTCACATAACTAACATAATCGTTAAATCCGTTATACAACATCAAAGAAAGGAAAATTTAAAAGTGAATAAAGCACAGAAAATTTTAAATTAAATTTTAATGACGACAACTAAAAGTTTACCAATCTTAAATTTTCCGTTACCTGGCCGCAATGATGTGCATGCACATATCCTCACACTGCACCGTGTGACGGAACTTTAACTATTACGGTATGATACAGAGTGAAGGTGTGATTGAGTACAAAAATAAGTTTATAAAGTTAAAATTCCCGGTTAAAAAGTGTTGATACATTCCCTTTTTAGAACAAGCTCCTCTCTACTCGACCACATGAGTTAGTATCTGTTTATTTAACCGGTTAAATTTTTCCCCATAGCGGATATAGTACTCTTCTTGTGGTGGAATCTTGACCTATTGGCGGTAGTCATGTTGCAGGCTTCCTGTGAAGTGCTTCGATTTGTGGTTGCGAGGGGACACCGAATAAGTAAATGCTGTTCAACTCCCGTCGCGGGAANATATATATATATATATATATATATATATATATATATATATATATATATATATATATATATATATATATTTCTCACTCACAAAACTAAGAAAAAATTAAAATTATGTCTTTATTTACCTCCAAAATACACATTTCACCCTGTTTTGTTCCAATCCTATGGATTTCTTAACATATCTTTATATTATTGTCTAGTTAAAACAATTATCATCTAGTTGCTCCTCAGCACAGAGTAATGTGAAATTTCTTTCTCTGCCAACAGTACAACACCAGATACTTAGCTAGTTATTGAAAAATTTAACTAGTCCAAAGCCTGACATTGTCCAGTCATTTTCTGAAGAAAAAAAATAGAGCGATACTTAAATTCACAGCACACTCAATTCAGTTTGAATACCTGATATTTTATCATCTGTCATTATATTTACGATAACTATCCATTGATCGTCGAAACAGTAAAAGGAGTTCCTACTTTGTCATTTCACCTTCTTTGGCTACAGTTGTTTTTTGTAACTTTTACGTTTCCGACTTTAATACGTGTAAGATCAATCTGTTAACCAATAGTCACTGGAAGATCCATGTAAACTTGATTGTCTGATCTTATGCACTCCCATCGCACTCTCCCACTGTTGATTCGTAACTGACCCATGACCCATCAGTATAAGTCATAGCAATAATCGGAGCTAAATTCCATACCGACTGGAAATAATTTTTAATTTCTTTCCCGCTTCTGTATTCCATCAAGAAAAATCTGAGAAAAATTCTTTTGCATAAATTGCTGTTGATGTGGTCCTTTTTGCCTTACAGCATATTACATGCTTATGCAACTCGTCAATATTGTCAAGCTTTGTTGTAGATTAGTAGTAATCATAGTCTCGGTCATAAATTATACGTACTTCCTCATAGAACAGAAACATTGTAATACGATCGAAAATCTTTATGGATAAAGCAAATGGTTGGTTCAGGTAATGACTGCTTTTTCTTAAAAGATTTGTGAAACAAAATTGTGATGTGAACTAACAAAACACTAACTCTAACTCTCAACTTCTGAGTACCTACGATTACTATCCACTGCAGTAGATAGCACATCTGCGGCCAGAGCAGAAGGTCCCGGATTCGAGTCCCGGTCCGTTGCAATTTTCACCTGGTTAGTGTTGACGTTGCAAAACACTAACTCTTTTATTTTATCAGTGTTATCCATAATCATATTATTTTATTATTGTCAGTATCTGTATCCATTTATTATAATAAAAATGAACAATTGTTTGCTGTTATTATCTTTCTAGTATTTTTTCAAAAAACGCTGTCGAAAACTGCTGTTTAAAACCGTGAAGGAAATGACTTAAAGCCTCAGGAGCAAGCAAGGCGTAGTAGGATATAATAAAAAGAGGAATTAGTAATATTCAGAACTCCACTTACTCTTAGAACACAGTGGAAGGACAGAATTGGATGATACTTTTCAAACCACTGCACGGATTGAATATTTTTATTGTTATTGATACTAAAACATTTTCTCCGTCTTTTATTGGACAATTATTGGCTTTAAATGGTTTTGGAAATTCATAGTTCACTATGAAAATCACACACACTATACAATAAATTCTACAATATCAGATTGATACCAAAGTTTCGCGGAATAATCACTCTAATTTTGTTTAATAAAATATTCTAAAACAATAATAAAAATTACAAATTATTCATCCTTTTTCTTGTTTAATTTTCTACATTTACGTATGAAGCCAAAGTAAGTGAACGATAAGTTTTTTCCATATAGTCATTCAATGTGTAACATTTAATAAACAATGGGTTTAAATAAATGTGTGAAAACACATAAAATATTTAATGTTTTAATTGAACGTTTAATTGAATAATGTAGTATATATATATTATTCAAATTAAAATGCGGAAATATATGAAAATATTTTACTTCAGAGAGGTATAGATGAGAGGGACGAGACCTTCTCCCCTCCCCAACCCAATACTACATCATTTAAAAATATATCATGAAATCAAAATTGTGAAAAACTGATGAAACTAAGATACGTCATATACGTTTCTTTATCATATGCATGAGCCTTACCCCATGGCAATACCTGGATTTTCTTCCGGTTATTTTAAGTTTCTATTTATATTATATTATTTACTTGTCATTTTTCCGGGTCAGAATGAATTAATTTTACTAATGTCCTGGTCCGAAAAATATATATAGAATGAAAATCCATTCAATTGACTTTCCCTGTCCCCGAGAAGAAGAAATCGTGGATGTCATTGGAGCAGTTCAACCGTTGCTTGAGATGCTGCAGTGGAAACAAAGCAGTCCCTTGAGGGCAACCAGTGGAATGCGCGTGAAGCAGAGAGCAAGCACACGTGAGAGGGCTTGGAATTCAGACGCAAAGGAATGCACGCGTTGCGACATTTGGAACATTCCCCAAATACTTCTCTATTGGTCACACAAAGCTATCGTTCTTCTTTTCTGAAGAAAATTTGCTGGAAAGAACGATATAGTGGTCAAAGAATCACGACGTCTTTATTTCAGCTTAGTTACTCGGTAAATACCATATATTTGATAGTAATTGCGATCCAACTCAACGTAAGAAACATGAGCAACAAACAAACGACGTTTAATTTATCATTCATTTCTTACGTAAGTAAACCTGTGCTTTATTTTTTTCTCCACATACACTTCTAAAAGTGGTTTCTCACGATATTAGAGAAATACCATCAAATATGTGATATTCCTAGCGAAACTAATTACAAAAGAACTTTTCTTATGTTAGCAAATAGCTTTAAATATAATTAAAAGCAAACGTTGTGCATATTCACCGCAAAGAGAAAGGGTTTAACTCATTGAAATTTCATTTGAACCATGGGATTAATGAGCTATTTGCTGAATCATTATTTGTAGAGTAATGTGATGGACAACTCCAATTATGGTGCAAATCTTTATTCAAACTTCCATGTTTTCCGTATTCTCAGATTTTGATGACGAATAACATACAAATGCCGTTATCTTGACAAGTGTATTATTATTGTATCTTTTGTTATTAGAATTTCGTAATTACGACGCTACTTTTTTTCATATAATTTCCAAACATAAGCAAAATTGGTTCTAATTTTCAATGTCTGTGGTTTCACGTATAACAATTCACTTTATTAGGAAAATAAAACTCATGAAAGAGAATTGAGAAATTCTCTTGATTTACGACTTGACACATGCAGAGTATACTACTTTACGTCGTAAACCAGCCATGCAATTTGGCATTGAAGGTTTTTACGACGTGAATAATAACTTTCGAATAGCTTCACGATCTACGTAACATGATGGCGATCGACAAGTTCTTAAAAGAGTGTTTTAAGAAAGTTTATTGATAAAAAAATTACCTCTAACTATAAAATCATGAAAAATATGTTGATATGTTATTGTTAAAACAAGCGAATCGAAGACGAAAAAAATACATAATATTTCTTCATTGTTCAGTCACTATGTCCTAAAATTTTCTCCACAATTTTTATTCAAGAATTATCGTAATAGTCTCAAAAGTGAGAGTTTTATACGCCTTTAATTGGATCAATGCAAATTAAAGTTTAAATTAATGCGGTGTTCTCAAAGAGGTGTAATCTTTGGAATACACGATGAATAAAGCGGTGGTATATTAAGTGACCTATATTCTTCTTATACCCTTCGTATCCCGATGGATTGTAATGTGGTGAATATTTGCGCCCAATGAGCACAGATTAGAACGCAAGTTCGGTTTCCACGCATGATATTTTTAACGCTATGATATTACGGTTAAACCTTTACATCTACAGAAGAACTATCCATAATTTTACATTTTTATTTAAATTTGTTTTAATATTATAAAAAAATACTGAAACAATCACATTCTTCAAATTCGTTTAAAGTAAATTATAAATTCCAATTTAAAAGTTTATATTTTATCTGTACTTATCGTAAATTCAGGATTTGATTGGTGGTTTCTGCTTTCACTGCAAGCATTGTTCACGAACTTACCTGAAAGAGAAAAAATATATATAGAAAATGAAAAATCAGTTGCACACAACGATATAGTTATAATGCATACGAGGAACTATAACCACATCGAAATTACATATAAATACATCTCCATAGTAATTAAAATTAAGGTTTTGTTTGTCTAAATGTTTGGGGTTTGTTTGGTTGATAATTAGGCTCGATCAAACAAAAAACTTCAGGTTTCTTTTACATGAAGGACTAGTTTAAGTCAAAAAGAGAGTTTCACAATTGTTTATCAAATATTACTTCCGGCGGTAAGTTCAGATATTATATGCATTACATTTGAGTATGCTCCTAGCAACAGGAATAACGTGTTAGAGAGGGAAAGAAGAAGTTTTTTAACATTGATGATTGAATTCGAACCTATTTTATAGTTGCTGTTCAATTTATACATTTTTATAATATATCCTTTATACAGAATACATAAAAATGTGTTCTAAACGTATTATAATTACGCAAACTGCTTGAAGACAAAGTAATTTTCATCTACTCCTTATTGTTGACAATCGGGGACTTAATGTGTGATGTATGTGACTGTTCAGTATTCCGCAATTAATTTATGAAGGGATTGAGGCATAAAGGTATGGTTCCACTTTATTAAATTTTAAAGGTGATACTATTTTCCTTATGGGCTTAAAGTTTTCTCTCACCTGGTCATATCGATACACCCAACTTTCATCTCCTATTTTTATAATTTTGATCTTGAAGTCCGGATCCACCTCAAAACAAAAGGTCAACTCCGTGCAAACTGACACTCATTTTTCTTCTAATCGTCAGTCAAAAGTCTGGAATAAATGCACTCACTCGTCTCATATGCATTTCATCGTTAAAATTCTTTGTACGGATCTGTGCGAGATAAGGTCTTTGGTAAGCTCACGAATTGTCAGTCGCATGTTTAAACAAACAATTGTTTCCACTTTTTGCACGTTTTCATCTATTTCTGAGTTCGATGGACATCCCGACCGTTGCTCGTCATCAATCTTATCATTTCCGCTTTCAAATGGTTCATACCAATGTAATTCATCTTCAAAGTCACCACATCATCGCCGTAGGTTGATATTAACATTTTATGAGCTTTTTATTCAACTTAAAAGAAAACTTTTTGGTAATGCGTTGTTCGAAATAAATGATGCGCCACAGGCATGGTAAACATGACAACAAAACTCTTCCGGGTCTGAAAACTGACTGAGAAGTCATAACTTGTTCAAACTTGACATTGGCTATCTCAAAGAAACAGACTCTCGGACATTACTTAAAATTCATGTAGAATTAGCTGTTATTTC
This sequence comes from Laupala kohalensis, assembly GCA_002313205.1. Taxonomy (NCBI): domain Eukaryota; kingdom Metazoa; phylum Arthropoda; class Insecta; order Orthoptera; family Trigonidiidae; genus Laupala; species Laupala kohalensis. Next base: position 640,072 of record NNCF01128919.1, on the reverse strand, counting down.
AAAAAAACTCATTCATATTTTTTGATCGTCAATTTATTTGGTTTCTTAATGTCTCCCACTTACATGTTATCCCTAAGGTGGAATTTCAAAACCATTCGTATTTCGGAACTTGTATTCTACAACCGAAGACACCGTGAGTAGTAAATCAGAAGTGAAAAGTTTTATAAATGAATTTAGTACTTAAAATATACAAAATTGTTTCAAAATTTTAGTACAAAGTACTTAAAATATTTTGATGTAATTATGACTTATTATTAAAATAATTATTACAATTATAAACAACTTGTAATTGTGGCAGTGTTCCTCTGCAAAATTTAATACAACACACACATCACGTACATTATGTATTATTATAAAGACTTTAATACCTATTATGAATAAACAATCCTTCAAAACCCTTCTTTAGAATGATTTCCTCAGAACCACCAAGGTTAAATTACGTTATATTTAGTTCAGGTGGAGCTACTTGACAATATTATAGGTCTAATTGTAAGAGGAAACTGTCTAGAAATCGGTATTTGTGGCAAGGGTAGCAGTGACTAAATTGGGTGACAGCATCGTGGAGCACCAAAGCTGTGAGATCAAATTACGACCCCTTCTCTAGGCCACACCAAGTCGGCGTGAACGATCCATTAGGCGGTGGGATTGGCGGCAGTAATTATGCCTCTGTCATGGGGGGAACCCCGGCTTCTCATACTGCTCTTGTCCTTGGCGCTTTGACAGTGTCCGCAAGCTAGCATCTGTCAAAGAATCACGGAGAACGTTGACGGAAAAGGACGTGTCCAGTGGCGGAACTAGACCGAAATCAAAACGGGAGGAAGGGAGCAGTTTTGTTTAAAATTTATTCTTTTACGACAAAAATTTTAAACATTTATACCTTTAAATAAAATGCATTAAATAAATAATTAACAATATGGTATTATTAATTTTATTAATATGTATTTGTAACATCAGGACCAGTGCAGTCTATCGATTTGTGAAATATTAACATTTTCAAGCATTTTGCTAACCGGACATTCCTAAGAAGATTACGGATCGGGCCAGGCGCCGCCAAATAAGGAAAAGTGACCACCTTTTCATTCATTGTTTCTGGGACCATCCCCTTGCTTTTCCGGGAAGGAGCAATGCACTCGAAGTATGTCGGCCGAAGGGTGTGAGCAGTGCTT
>NNCF01128919.1:616419-638355 GCA_002313205.1 Laupala kohalensis | reverse complement strand
GGGAAACCAAGCTGGTGGCAGCGAACTCTACCATAAAGGTTGTGGTTTATGGTTGAATCCCGCTTCTATCCAAAAAATACCCACATCGCATCTGGGCTTGTGGTGTGGTGTAACAATATTATTAACAATAACAATATTAACAACAACAATTATAACTAATAACAATTATTAATCTGGTAGAACATTCACAAAGTATGCAATTTATCAACTTCTATTTTATCTGTTTAGAGTTCAGGCTATAGGTCCCTTAGCGCCTCCCCCCATAGATCCGCCACTGGACACGTCCATCAGGTGAACTCAAGGATTCACTCCAGTAAAATTAAAGTTACAACGATTATAAACGTTTTAACTTATCCGTCTACGGGTATAACTGATTTATCAAGTTATCAATAAATTTAGCATTTTACACCATGCAGGTTACAAAGTTTTAACGAGGATTATATCTACAAAACCGACTTTCTATTATTTTTTTTTACTTCAACTCTTTACCCAAAGGCAATTCAGATAACTGTCTAGTCACCTGGTAATTTAAAATATATTCTCTAATATTGTACTAAAAATTCTATGAAGTCCGTAATATCTATGTTCCATGCAAAATGTACATATCTTCTTCTTCTTCAAAAATTCTTATATTTTTTGATAGATCAGACAGAAAGGCAGATATTTTGGTAGATGTTGAAAATACCTCATATACCTCGTATACTAGATGCAATATACCTCGTTATCATTTTCCATAACATACAAAAACCTACTTGAATTCGAAAACAAAAATGGTTCGCACTATATTAATTATTTGTTAGATAGGCCTTATCAAGTACATCAATGATAAGATAACACGCACGTGCGTAGCCTTTTAATGCCCTAAGATATTGCGCTTAGTGCCCTAAGAACGAAGTCAAAATCTGGTCTTCGAGTCATCTAATTTTTTTCAGCTGTCAAACTTATTGCTCAGCGCACAGCTACTCTTGCAAACAAGAGTAGATCCTTCTCGTCTAAAACACACAAACCTCCTCGTTCATAATTATATCTGTATATTCTCCGTGACATATGGTGTGTGAGAAAGAAATGACTTACGATAACACTTCACTTCTGGATTAATTCCGATCTCCATATGAATGTCTCTATCACTTCTTCCATTCACCACACGCACATTCTCTCCTACTTAACACTTCATACTGTTATACCTATTTTTCTCTGGATGCTTCTCCAATGATGTCTTGTGTTAGAGTATATTGTGAATAATCGCACATGATTTTACCAGTTTGCTTCCAAGAAAATATTATCTGGTCTGGTGTTGGTTGAATGTTGATTATTCTACTGTAATTAACGTGTATTATATAACCTAATTAAATAAATAATGTAAGACTTACGACCTTAATGCATTATTTATTTAATGTTGATTATTCAAAAAATTACATTAATTGGAATATTACATGAAATTACAATGAACATATATTCAGTAAATTTAATGACAATAATTTTTTTAAGTCATAATTTTTAATAACATATATAAACGAAAATCTATATCGTATCACTTTTGGCCTTCATCATTAACATTACTTTTGAATACAAATATTTGATTGATCAAAGCAAAATCCACTCTTCTTATAAACTTAAACCAAATAACCAAACTCTATCCACGAAATTTTGCATGTTTTAACAATTTCTTCTTAAGAAATATTTTCCAAGGAACCAATGCGCAGCGGGTTCTGGTTTTGTTTTCATCCGCCTTCGTCGTCTAGGAGATGGAACTCTCGTCTCTTCGACCACCCACGTGTGATAGCCCACTCTCTGTTTTTGCTTCGACGACACCCTACGCCGCCTCTCGCCTCCTTCTCATGCCCATCTGAGCATTGCCCACTAATGGCTTCTAATGGCCATTGTGTGCGTGCAGCGATAGTCCGACTAACAGCGTCGCTGTTTTGTCGTCGTAATGCCGTCGGGAGGCTTGGACGATTGCGTGCTCAGTTGACGACCGACGAAAAATCCACTCAAAATGTTTAGCTCGTTTTGTTGCTATACTTAACATTAAAATTCATTATTTCTGAATTCAAGAGCTTGAATGGTGCTCACAACTGTTGAAACGAGAGGAGAGGTCTTTAATGTTACCCTTGTCGTAGAAAATAGATATTCAGTTATTTATGCATTCCTCTTTTCCTGATCATGATTGTGAAATCATGGGTAATGTAGTTTCAATATTAAGAAAAAAACTTGAAATGATCTAATAAAAAGGTAATTTTGAATATTTCCTACCACAATCTTCTCTGTGTTTTTAAAATCGTCTTAAAATAAATCCTGTTCCAAAGCGCCTCTAAAATATCATGCATCTTCTTTCTGTGTTCGAAACGTGTAGGAATATCTCATGCCTTGCAACTGTTCTTCTTTAGGTTACCTCACTGCTGAACGAGATTTTCAGATGGAGCCGAAAGAAGCGGAAGTTTGGTTGCTTTAGTTTTGCAAATTTGACTAAAGAAAACAACTCCTACGTTTACAGAGAATTTACCATAAAAAAAATTTTTCATTGGTTGAGATGAATAAATTCGTTTATTAAAATCTCTCATGAAGTGGCGTATTGACTGAAAAAGAATACCTTAATGTTTTTAGGAATTACAAAAGTATATGCCAGCAGGAAAGGATATATTTATTCACTGTTTACATCAGTGTGTAAGACAATCAAGGAAGTTTGAAAGAGCTACAATTTGGTACACTTGATTTTAATTAAGTGATTCATAGACTGAAGTAGCTACAGAGCAAAATACAAAATGTTCAAAAGACACAGATAACGCATTACTGTATAAATTTTCATTCTACAATCAAAAAGAAAGTAGTAGATTTTATCATTTAAGGGAACGAAAAGATTAAAAAAGAGTTATGAAATCAGTTCTTTTTCACCGGTAGTATTATTTCCAAAGTTATTTAACACGGAAACTGCGGGAGTATGGAGGACGTTAGCCCCCTAGCGAGCAAAGCGAGTATTACCTTTATGTCGCTCCACATCATGTCTTCACTGTCAGTGTTGTACATTTATATTGCAGAACATCATGTCGTCACAGCTAGAGAGTGGTTGTGTGTTGCTCTTCATTTTGGAAAGGTAACGCAAAACTTTGCGATAATTTTTGTTGTTATTATCATGAATTAATTTAAAACTTTTTATATTTTATTCACATTCAAATTTACCTATATTTTATGTTGTATAACGGTTTTTACGGTTAGTAAGTTAATTACATAGTCATCTTGATAAATCTGGATACTTATGTGACTGTGGGGTTAGTTGTAACAAAATTTTAGGGTTTGTTGTGACATGTTCCAACCCCAAATTACATAATTCCTAATATTTATTCAGATGTAATTTAATTTGTTCTCTATTAGAATAAGGGAATACAAGAGAAAGTCCGAGCGAGAAGCACAACGTCAGGGGAGATGTAAGAGATAGATGCATCTGAAGTACTTAAGATGTACCTAATTCTATTTATTTTGATTTTAAGTGCCATGAGTTTATGAATTATGAGGATATGAGTTTAACCTCAGAAACTAAGAAAATTGTTAAAACCTTAAATCTTGTGTAATGGAAACTGTTTAAAAAATATATTTCTGTTTGATTTGATAGCAAATACAAATTTTGTAAAGAGTTTAATTTTATTGTTGAATATTAAGAACGTAAAAGCTGAAACGTGTAGCAAATTCGATTTTTTTACTTTTACTACCATCTTCAATAGGTGTTACAACTAACCCCAAGCACGGAGTAGGTTATACCATCACGCATATTTTTTGTAATATGCTAACTGTGAAATTATAATGATACAAATAGTTTTGCTGTTTTTCTTATTCGGTTTATGGACGAAGCCTTAAAGTACCGAGAACCTTTCAGTTACTGGTAATTCAGTCAATAAATGTCAAGATATATTCGTTTTAGTGAAAATCGTTACAATTCCCTCTCATATACTTCAGTTTTTTTAAGAAAAATAAATAAAAAGTAATTTTAGAATTCTGAAGAATGAGAAGAAACGTTAACCGAAAAAAGCATGAAACGACTAACTGAATAACCGCGATTTTGCTCGCGTGAATTTTACAACATTTCGTCCTAACGTCTCGTTCTTTCCACTCTTTTAATATCCACAGAAAATGTTTTTCATTTATATCGGTGGTTTCGTGGGTATCGTTCAAAATATCCTGTATCCTTTCTTATTGTTGGTATTATGAAGATTTATAACATAAAACTAGTGGGTGGTCGATGAGAAACTTAACAATCATCGAAGGTGATACCCAACTACCCCAGAAAATATTTTACATATTGGCATGTTTAACTATCGATAGATTTAATAAGGAAGACTTGAATGAAGAAAATGAAATAGAAACATCGATATTGACACATTTATATTACTTTAGATACGTTTTTAAGTACGCAGTGCTATTAATTGGGATTACTATTTTCGAATTGGTGCGATTCTATTGAAAGGACATTTACTCTAAAGATTAGCGAAATGAAAATATTTTTCATTTTTTTAAATGAACAGCAAATTTATTACATTTCAATTTATTTGTAATCGTCTCAAGTACAATCATAAAATATATAAAATTACTATTAGTTGCTGAGGATGAGATTCGGACAAGGAATTTGAACTTTACTCTATAATATTGATGCTGATTATTTTTGCGTTTATAGACGAATTCTGTAGTAGAATCTTTTGAGTTAATGAGAAATATATTCTGTAAATTACTGGAAATCTGGAACATGAGATTATAGAAAAAATCCTTTTCAAGATATGTAAAATAGGATACACTGAAGACACGAAAAAAGGATTTAACTTTACTAATATAATACAGAAGAAATCTTTCAAAACCATGATCTTCATAAAAAGCAAAGGCTGTTTCGAAAATGATCATGCAGGTAACAGATTAAGTACGCCTGAGTCATCATCCGGCTCTTGCGTGTAGGTGCGCCACACGCTTGCGCAATTCGGCAGAATTGACGTCCTCGCCTTGAAGATATAGTAAAATATTCTTCAGTAAGCTGTTGTCCAGCGGCGGCCAACAGTGAATCATATCACAGATGCTACTCCCTCGCAAAAGGGTAGTTCAAACTTACGCCACCAGCGCGCGCCAGTGACCGGCTGAAACTTATTAGTTCTTGAAGGAAATATTTCTGAATTCCTGCGTCAGAGAGCGCGGCGGTAGCTCGACCTTGACCGTCGAATAATAAAGTATTCATTTGTTTCTTTTTTATTGTATATTTTTAGGACTGCCTTTGTACGAGCAACGAGACGAAGAATAAAAAATACGTATTGTATCGTATATAATTTGTTTTATGCTCATTTTTTCATATTGAAACATTTATTTAACATTCACATTATAAATAGTGTAAATTATTTCTTGATTGAACTTATTATTGGCGAGGCAATTGAATTTCTTCACGACAATGAAATCTTGTTTTTTATAAGCTTTAATGAGATTAATTCTGCTTCAACAATAGGTGTATTTTTTATTCAACTGATCTTCTTTGCATTCACTCTTGTGAAAACGCTGTTCCTAGGATCCTGCTTCCAGCTGATGTCTTCTGGCTGAATGACTTCTGGCAGAATTTTGTGTTTTGTGTTAAAAAGGGAAAGAGTTAGCAACTTAAGTTATTTTGAAAACACTTGTAAACAGTAAGAATGGCTAAGAAAATGCAAGAAGAAAGACATGAAAAGGAAGATACTATAACACGCAAGTGTGTAAACAAAGTAAAAGAAACAGAAACATTAGTTCCAAACTGAGCAGAGCAAGAACATTGTGGAAAGCATGGAGAGATACGGTAGAGGTTTTGTTGTCGAGAGCCAGGCAGAGAAGGCAGAGGTGGGGCTGTCTCAGGCAAACCCAAGTGGCAAGCAGCGTTAGGGCTGCGTGCATAGTGTATGGCGCGTTTTTTATTCAAGGCGCTGAGTGCGGTGAGTCGCCTGGTCAGGAGGCCAGCCCCCACCCTCCGCCCCCACTCTGCTCTGCGTGCTGGCATCCGCATTCACAAACACGCGGAAATCTGTTGCTAAGCGCTTCCGTAAACGTTGTCACGATAACACAGGAAGAGTGTCATTCGTCGCTGTTTTGGACATACGGCAGCGGAATCTCAGGAACATGTTTGCTTTGAAAGTTCCTATGCTTCTGAAATCAAGAAAATACAGCTGTGAGAGTTGTAATTTGAGGGATGAATGTCTATCCTTTTAAAGTGATGCAGAAGAAAAATTCATGCTAGTCTCATACATTCGTAAGAAATTAGTCTTTAAAAGGGAATCTTCTAAACGTTTAATTTTTTGGAGCTGGAATTTGAAAATGAGACATAACTCAAGATTGAAATTTTAATTTTTTTTTGTCTATGTACTTAAACACGAGTAACATAAAAAGTTAAGTCTCTGACTTAGTTTCTTTCTTTTAAACAATTATTAATTTTTAAATGTATTATTAAAGACAATAAATCAATTAGATGTATGGAATTTTAGAAATTAAATACATTTCAAAACTTTACCCTTCAATGTAATGAACACAATGTTCAACACAATGTTTTAAATAGTTAAACCAAATAATCTTGATATGTCCAAGTTTACGGAAGTTCAGAGGTAAAAAAACTGTACCCTCGCGTAAACAAAAAATTGACTGTCCCTTTTATAATAGTACTTGATAAAAGTTTTAAAATACATTTTTTAACTGTTCAAGCACACTTGAATCAATAAACAGAAAATGAGAACTTCCTGAAAGGGTAAGACGATCTCTTGATTACTCCGTACGAATTGACCCTTATGTAACTCTAACTTGTGATTCATTGCATTCTTTGTAGGTTATTCTTTGTCTTCGTATTTGCCTTCTTTAATTAATTCTTAAAAACGATTCATGCAATAATTTTTTTTTGGTGGGGGTGTCTTTATCACAAAGTTGGAAAGAATTTGAAAGATGACGGTAATAGGAGATGACCGGAAAGTTAATTTTTCTAGTGTGATTCAGGTCTATAATTTGGTTCATTTATCATAACAGTTAAAACTTGTATGTAAGAAAACAGATTAAATGTATAAACATAATTGTTTATTACTTTATTTAATACCACAATATATTCTTCAAATAAATGATGAATTTAAACTTGAAAACACTGGTGTCCTCTAAGGTGAAATACTCCTCTCTGGGGCAAACGGAACTTCGCCTAGCACTGGGTCGGGAAACACCCTGTGCGCCAACTGGTTGCACCAGCGGCACTTTCGCGAGCGCGCTGCTAACTTCTCTTCCCGACGGCGCTTTCGGTGCCCAGAGACTGAGCAACAGTGACGGGGGGTGAAGGGACGAGCAGCAAACCATGAACATGTGTGAAGTTACGGAGGAGCCCAGGGTAACCATCACCTCTCTCAAACTTCCAGGAGCGGCTAAGAACCAGTACCGGTTGACAAGTGACTTAAACCTTTCTGAATTAACTTAAATTATAAACAACACTCCTCAATGTAGCTATTTTTACAATCATATATCAACTGTAACATTAGAATGATACATCACTAAAGTATCCAATAGATATGATTTGTGCATCGCATGACATTTCAATTTGACGTCCACTTGCTTTAAAGCGAAACGAAATGGTAATTGAATGAAATACGGAGGTAATAATAATATATTTAATAACTTAAAAAATTTATTTATATACCTATTTAATATGGTTTTTCCATACATGTCAAAGAAAACTTCTAAAATTTACAAGGATCACATTATATTAATATATTTTAATTGTATACCATTGTGTTTAATTCATCGAATCCGCGGTTCAAAACTTCTTACTGCATGATCACTTCTATAATATTAAGGAATTGATTAATTTTGATAAAGAATATTATACATGAGTGTAAATTGCCCCATGAAATAATTTGTGTTCTAGTTAATGTTTTCGATAATAATGTCATCAACAGTTATATTCCTTAAATACTTTATCAAGACACAGATATAGTACATTTAATAATAAGGTAACTATGATACAAATTATTGTGTGTTTATTTTTTTAACATATAATAATTATGGTATTAACCCATACTAAATAGTGGATGTTTATAATACTATTTTCACATAATCTCTGGAGTCCCATACCGGCACAGGTTTCTCTTTTCGTTTGAGCACAATGATCAGGAATGATGAGATAGTCCCTTTCTTGATTTCGGAGAGTAAAAAAAAACTTATTATCCTTCACATGGTCATACGCGATTTTTACTTCTTATTAGGAAATAAAATTTTTACGTGGCGAGACAGACGATTTCCCTCGTTCTTAATAAGAGATCATGAGCAAAGTATTCGTGTCTGTATATTTCGTTTTCCGATCCTTCCGCTCTGTTGAACTCTAGTGGTTTCGAAAGCATTGAGAACTGTCCTCTGTTCACACGCATCTACGCACGAAAATCTTCAACCCCGTGACCACCGAGCGTCCGCGAAAAATCCGTATCTGGGCGGTTCAATACACCTCAATACAAATGGACGCTCCGCGATTTCCACAATCCGGAATACGTGTGTCGGGAACCGCAAAGTTTGAACACACACTGAGCGGTGGTCAGAGCCAGGGACGGGAAAGAAAAAAACAACAAATTAATTCAATTCGTATTGTCAATTTATATTTAGCTAAATTATGACTATTACGTGATTCATATATTACTCAACATTAAATTATCTTCATTTTTATTATAACTTCGAAAAAGTCTATTGCTTCTTGTTTTCAATAGTTTTTTTTCGAGCTATGGTTGAAACCTGTTTCTTCAAATACATATTTTATAGAATAAACGTAAGTAATGAAGGTGGTTATTATATTAAATAGAATAACCTGTTGATACCTGTGTTGTTTACTTAATTGATTTATTTTTGCATTTTTTGTCGCAAAGATATCCTTGTTGCTTTCTTGTTCCTCTCTCTGGGCCCGTAACTTTTTATAGAATGAAAGTTTTCAGACAAAAAACAATCATTCATGCTCAGTTACGTAAACACAAAAACTAGAGATAAAAAAAACCAATTGCAAAGTAAACAACACTGGTAGCAAGACACGCAGATTTTATCTACCTAATGTACAGGCTAGCCACCTCTTAAGAAAATATAATTTCTTACAGACTTTCACTCTGTAAAAGGTTTTGTATCCGGAATGAGAAAGAAGAAAACAATACGGGTATCTTTGCGAGAAATAAATAAATAAATGAATAAATAAATAAATGATGCCCCTCTGGTAGCTCAGGAATAGTTTGCTTGCCTGCCACTCCAGGTTCAATTCCCGGCGGGGTCAGAAAAAAATTGTAGCTGTTCACTTCAGTGTTTCAGTTCATATAGCTATGACTCTTGAAACGCAACTCTTCTTCTCCTATCTACATCCTACTACAACTAGTCGGACCAACCCCCGACCGACTGAGGGTCCTCTCGGGTGCCTACCCAATCCCAACCTCACGTGCAACGGATCGGTCCGGTGGAGGGGGGAGAGATGTTCCGCCAGGGGCATCGGCCGTTACTCGTTGGGGAAACCCAGGCTGACGGGACAACTTGTGTAACACGAGCAGAGAACCCCGCAAAGGGCCTCGACGGACTTGCCGTAGAGAGGGCAACCTTTCTGACAGAGGGGGGGTGCACTGTGTTCCACCACCTTGAGAGTATTACTACCGAGACACGAACCCCGCCCAGATCCTAGATAACACTGGGCAAATGGAACGGATGTCCCGGACAGGTGGAAGAGGCAAACGGGTTGCGCCTCGAGCCGTTACCCATCGAACACTCGGAAATCCAGTAAGGCTTCAGGATTCCGTAACATGGGGAGAGGGCTTGCCCTCGAGCACAGCTAGGTGCATGAAGGGTAGCCCCTTAATTGGGTCTACCTGGATTAAGCAAGCAGCCGTTCGGTTGGCCACTGGACGAACGGATGAGCCCCACCAACCCCGTACCTCATCTCGGGTCCACACGAGTAACAGATCGGATGCTGGGGATTTTCCGCAGTGGTAGAGAATAAGTCATGATCCTTGCGTGGTCAAGATCTTAGTCTCGGGTGTCACTCATCACCTTAAAACGAGTAGGCAGGGTAGAGGCATTGAGCCCTCAGGTTGTAATGGACTGCCTGACACCCTTTAATTGGGTTGATCCCTGCCGGGTAGTGGTTTCCCCACCCGTGGCACGGGTAGGAAGATCTGAATTCCATTAAGTTGGCGTTCACTTCCGATAGGAGAGCAGGATCGCTGCTCGGCTACTGTTAGTGCAAATAGCATTAGGGATACGACAGTTAGACGTGTCCCTGTCTACCAGTGCGCGTACTGGAAGGTCACCTGTAGCCCACCCTCCCAGCCCAGCCCGGGCGGGCAGGGTGGCCGCTGAGTCGGCAGCCTCCGACACGGGACAAACCTAGAGGGTGCTCTCGATCTCATACTCTGGTCCCGAGATGTCACCGTAGACACAATGGAATGTCCCACAACACATACACAGATAAGATATATTACAAAAGGTACGATGTATATAAAAAGTAGTGCGACCACAGTCTGATAAGTAGTTCCTATTAACGAACTAAGGGGCCGGACTCGTGTTTATCACTAAAAACAATTATAAACAAGTATATCTACATCCTACTACTCCTAGTATCACTAACTCTTGCTATTGTTATTGCTAACACCTCCATATGTACCAAGTTATTGGTAAACCCAGCTAATCTTCTAACAATAGATCCTATCTCCCACCTCCTGTCGCCCCATGTAGATAAGCTTCAATTGCACGTTACATTTCCAATTTAGAAATACTGCTATGAAAACTAAAAAAATAATCAGGTGAGCTATCAATATACACTTACTATTTAATGTATAGGTTAGTCACTTTTAATGTTAATTTTACTCATGATAATTTTATAACAGACCAAAAACAGACCAAATATATCGCATAACCAAAATATTTCGTAGTTTTTATATAATAAATTCTCAACTTGTATTTTAGAGATAGAGTCAGTTTGTTAGGTTCCTTAGTTGCAAAAAAGCTCTATAGAAGAGAACTCTGCAGGACAGAAGGGATGCGTTGAGAGAGAGGAGTTGGACGTTGTCAGCGACTAAGGAGGAAGTGAGGACCGCTGGCTCCTTGAGACCACGCGGGCGTCGCGTCGCTCAGCGGTGGCCACTGACCACAAGCCACCGCAACATGGACGAGCGGTGGAAATTGCCCTGCGAACTCTCTGTGGCTGCGGCGGCGCCGGCAGACCCATTTACTCTCGCTTGCACTGCTCCTGTCGACAGTTTTACTGTGCTTCGGATAACTTCCTCTCACACGTCACCTTCTCTTGGATTGGACGAAACTGGAATTACCTCAGAGACAAACAAGAAGGACACCTCAAGACTCAGTTAATTTGGTAGACTTAAATTATTTATCTGCAACTACTCTGTATTTAAGTAAATAATGTCATCCATATAAAGTATCACCTACTTATTTATAGATATAGACAAATTTCTACATGTTTCGTAAATTCAAGTGTTATACGATCAAATTTTCGAGTAGATGAAGATTCAGTAACAATTATTTCAATATTATGCTTCCAATTATTGTATGGTTTATAATACATTAATNTCTCGAACGAACTGCGCAGGCGTGTAGCGCACCTGTACGCTAGAGATGTCCGTTCAGTCCAGGTGTACTTTTATCAGTTACCTGCAAGATCATTTTCGAAACAGTAACCATTAATATAACGAATGATAATTTCATACGTAACTATTTTGTTAATCTGGTAACAGCGCAGTTTACGTTGCCTATATATGATTTTCTTTTCGCATGTCCAGGTTTAAGGAGTGATTCCTAATTTTATGGAAATGACACACTGTATTTACCCGGTAGAACACATGCAGAGAGTGAATAGAAAATAACCTTTTGGTTTTCAATTGTCTCAACGTCTTAAATATGTAGGTGTGAGACCAAGGTTCGATTCCCCGCCGAGAAATTTATATTTTCATTTATTTTTTACATGATCTTTCTTCGAAAGTTTTACATTTTTATTCTATTTATTCAAAAGGTATTTTTTTCAATTAAAGAACAAATTTTAAGACAGGTCTCGAAAAACATCGGTTTAATCAGCTTGGTGTGCTATTGGTGGCGAATCTGAGTTTTCGGATTCTTAACAAAAATGGATGGTTCTTCCATGATTCAGCGAGTGGTCAGTTAAGCAGCAAACATAGCAGTTTTATTCGCATTTCAGTTATTCAGCAGCTATTTATTAATAGCAAATATTTCAGGAAAGGATGAATGTATAAATAGACTTATCATATCGTCGACAAAAAAGCTCTCTCACGTCTAGGATAACGACGATTCCTTTCTAATAAGCGTCGTTGCTTTCTATCATCACTTTCATGGCCTCGTGTTTCGATTGCACGCAGTCGTACATTTTCAAACGCTGACTTCTTTGCTGTGTATTTACTTCAGCTATTCGCTGAATTGCTATTCGTTTATAATTTGCCGACAAATTCAAATACGCCAAGATCAGTGATGCATGTAGTAGGGGTGATACATGTGAAGGTCTCGAATGTGTATTTTGTTTTGTTCATCGAATGCTGCAGTGCTGCCGCCGGTGGCACCCATATATACTTTACATGTACACCATTGTTATGCGGATTTCCGAAAATTGTGAATTTTCACGAAATCGGTACCTAGCCTATTGGATTCCTGGAGTAAATATCTCTTTATATACCAATTTTGGTGAAAATTTTAGAGTCGTTTCCGAGATATACATCCACATGTATATACAACAATTGCTCGTTTAAGAGTATTAGGTTAAATAGCATCTAATGCATAGTTCAGTTCTAATACAGGTCATGTAAAATATTATTGAAATATGTTAATTGATTTTTCAGATAAAAATAATCACCAATATATATTTAAGTATGCGTATTATAACGTAGGCATATTCATAAACTTTTGTCTCTTTATTTTCCTAATATGTGTTTATTTTAGGGAGGTGAGGTAAACAATGGATATTTTGAAACTTCTTTTGATGATGTTAAACGGTCATCATTCATTAATTACAAGAATGAAATATAATGGTTACCAATCATTCTAACAAAATAACATTATCTAGCTAATGTTACATGAAATAAGAATATTTGGCATCTAATGCATAGATTATTGTTTAACTAAAAGTTCTAATAAAAATGGAACAGCAAATGTCCATTTTTAACTGAAGTCCAAATTTTAAAGTTACGTTTGTTGTTGTAATTATTTTACTCTTTATAAACTTAATTTTCGACACAATTAATAATGGCAAAGTGCAAAAAAATGAAAAAGGATCTATGTAGTAACTTACAACACTCTTAGATGCGAACGTAATTCTGCATCATTATACAGATATCTGCACTCGGGGACAATAAAATGTGAAAAGATACTTAACTTTCACATAGACATAAGGAATAAATATTACGCAGTTTTACGACACCATAATAGAAGACTAAGACACGTTTACAATTCAACTTCTAATCATTAATAACATTTTTTAACCACGGGACAAAAAAATTTAACCCAAAGCTGATTACAGACAATTAGAAAAGGAACTCGTAACTAATTAAACTGATATACGAGTACAACAATATTCTGTATTACACTTTCAAAACAAATTCACTGATTGTAGCACACGCAGTCGCTGGTTTTTGACGAGCCGTTCGCCCGTTCTCATATTCAAGCTGGACAAACGAGTCATGAGTCGCATATCGCAAGCATAATTTTTTACCTACATAATTTTTCATCACAGGTTTTCTAACTCGCATACCGGTAACATCTATTAGTGAATCGATCATTGAGTAGCAATCGAGAGCTGAAAGCTGCAGTTATAAATGACTTCTATTGAGAGTAATGTGGGGCTGAGGTTAACTGAACAGTTGTTAATAACCAGAGGCAATCTTAATGACGATTGTGTCTAAAACTAATGCTGCGAAGTGAATAATGAAATAGAGTGTGCATTCTCATGCATTTTCTTAGCGAGTTTCCATTGTTTATTGAATATTTTATATTAACATAATAACATTATGTAAACATCTGGTGACCGGGTGTTTCTGACACGCCTAACGTCGCTTTCGCGGCTGTGCCATTCAAAATCACAATATGACCCCTGGGTTTTACGGCCAGTAGGCGCAGCGTCATACCTGTTCTAAGATGACAACCGAGCAGAGTACTGCGATACTCATTTTACTTTATACTCATGTTATGTGTTAAATTTCATCTATTAAATTAAAATACTCTGAACTGGTTTATTTGTTTCCATATAAAAAATAACCGTTTTTAAAGTTAAAGAAATTGAATATCCCTCGCCGTCTTGTGCGCCTCGTGACTTGGTTGTCCACTCCAGTCAACCCCTTAATTCATTTCATTCTTGCAGGTGGTTTATAGATGTGTTAGATTAAGTTACGTTGATCCTCTCTTGCTCTATGGTACCAGACAAGTGCGCAAAAGCTCAAATTCAAAACGAATTTTTACTTTTAAAAACATTATTTTACCTATGTTCATACTTAGAAGAAGACTATCTTATAAAGAAATGCTTTGGGAGAAAAACTGACTCATAATAATTTTTTAAACTGATATTTTTGTAGAGTTTAACCAGAAGATTCACAAACAATTGTATTTAAATTGAAATGCGCGAGGTGAAAAGACATTTTACTTTTACCTTTAAATAATATTAGTCTAATAATTAAAAACACACGCAGGAGAGGAATAGTAATAAAAAATCTAGTACGCATAATCTAATTTTATTTAAAAACGAATCTTGAATATATTTCTCGTTTATATATGTATATTATTTTCCCACTCCACTTCTAGTATTGTATTTCAGGAAAGGCTTATATTGCCAATATTGAGAGCAAATTGTCAATGAAGGAATTGCTAACAGCGTAAGACCACTTGCAGGAAAATAAAAGTTTTCCCGTATGATATGCAGCGCCATCTTAGAGTCATACCCTGAAACGAAGTAAATCTTGAAAAACCATCAAAAACAACTGTAAACTTCACTGTAAAAGTATCACATTCCAGAAATAATTTTGAACATTCAAATGATTTTTTTTTAATTCGAAAAAATAATTGGTTGTGCTTGTAAAACACAAAAATTTACAAGAAATTTTGTGATATGAAGTTCATAATTTTGTTTAATATTCATTCTTAAGTGTGTTTTCATTTGATTAGCTAGCAATAAAAAAATTAAAAATTCATTTCTATAATATTTACTCACATTACTAGATACTTTCGGTGAGCACCATGACACCACCTCATCACTATGACTTAAAAAACTCATCATAAATTCTCTTTTGAAACACGCGCTACGTAGGTTATCCATATTTATTTGCATTTCCTAACACGGTACTATTGTATCAGTTGTCAGGGATGATATACAATTTGAACAAAGAAAATTCACTGAAAAAATGATGCAATGCAACCAAACATCTTTGAACAAAAAGTAAAGTATTTTATTTTACTGTTCCGTGTAATCATACGCAGTGAAGAAAAACTAGTCCTCTTAGAAAAATGTTCGTCTTCAAATCGTAGAGTAAGAAAAATTTAGTTCTCTATCGTTGATTGGTCTTTGTTCATACGTTCGACGAATGGCAACATTGATGCCAGTGGGGAAACGTTCGGATAATCGAAACTCTACTGTACTTTCATGTTATTTCTTAACTAAAATTGTGATGTCATTGAATCATGTGGACACATGGAGGACCTTCCCAGTGTAAGTACGTGAATGTGCGTTGGTCTCGCCATTCGCCGTCGACATTCAAGGGTGCTGGACTACCCTGGAAAGCGTCACCCATTGCCCATCCGTCATTGTCAAGCCGGGAAACTCTCCTGCTCTCTGAGCTACTCCCTTTCTTCTTCGCCCACGCCTTCCCTGTTACTTCGGTCACCCTCGCCACGCGCCAAGGGCTTCCTTCTCTCGTCTCAAGAGGTTCTTCTCTCCAAGAAACCATCGCTAACTACCAACATATGCCACCACGAACACAACTTCCTCATCGCTGAAACAATGACGAAACGTGGAGAGATTTTACAAGACACAAATGTCACTTCATGCTCCAGAACTTAACAACATTATCTTCTCTTTGCGTAACTATACCCCCAATTTCTTCCATCATCTTGTTTTCCACACTCGTTTTCTGGGTGTTTTTTTAAATTTCTCCTTCTATGTTATCCCTTAATTACTAGTAGTTGTCTATGGAACAACGAAGAAGAACTGTTTCACCACACTTTACATGTAACCTTTTAGCACTACTTCCTCTTGTCCTTAGGGTTGACGCAGCTTTAGGGGCGTTGCCTTTCTGCCACGTGTACATTTCTTGACCCCAAGTCAGGAGAATAAAGAACGGGAAGGGATGGGGGTTTTTGAGTATTTCCTGATAGTGTTCTTCCTATCATCTACTGAGGTGAGACTTCAGACAAATGTGGTATCTATATAGTAATTAACTGGTGGGGGGGGGGGAAAGATTACAATATATTTAATTACATTATTAGTCCAAAGCGATGTAGTCTCCTAAAACACAATCTATGATAAATGTTAATCCATATATTTCGTGATATTTATTACGCAGAAAAGATATCGATCAGTTTCTGATCACTTCTAGCTTTAAATTTTATTTTAATTCTGGTTTGTGGATCCCCCAATAACTAATATTAAAGTAATTTTCAGTAATGTATTTAAAGGTAAATGAATGAAGACACTGAAAACCAGTACACATATTAATGTAATTAACTTTAAATTTACTGAACCCAGTTGTTTGTGAAAAAATACATGATTGAATTTTAAACCAACGTTTTTTTATAAAACTTCCCTAAGACACATCTTCCATCATTTCTGACTTTGTATAGTATTGTGTTATGTAAGCATTTGTATCATTTATAATAGAATTTTTGTATCATGAGGTTTTATTGAGTGTTCCCTTTCTGTACAATTGATCCTTTTTGCGATTTTTTTTGTCTTCAAATAAACGCATAAAACAGATTTTTCTTTTCATTGCTGCCACTAGGTCTGGATTTGTCTCCTGCAGCTAAGTGCCTTCGTTCATCACGAGACATCTGGCAGACCTCGAGCAACCACTTCACCGCCAAGACAGACGTGCTTTTTAAGGACGTATTTTGTTTGAAATCCCCGTGAGCTGAATACAAACTAAGTGGGCATGCATGACTGGTCTCATTCGTGAAAAACATTTTGAATACCGGGTTTTGCAGTCAGATCCTCGAGCATTGTTATCATTTCAACGTATTTTCTCTTCAATATTTCTCGATTAACATATTATAAATGTTTCTCTCTTTTCAAAAATGTTTCCTTTTATCGTAGACTAGACTTCTTAAATTCAGGTGATTTATGAGTAATCACTAATTATAAAAGAAGAATAAATGAATAGGACGTGTGTGTTCTAAGATGTGATTAAAAAGGGATTCAGTGAGAGTCATTAATAAAAGCGAAGTGATTCGTTCTAGGACACAACAGAGAGACCGAGATACAAGGAGACAACAAAGAATACATCCTGATTATCATAACGCAGGGATATGTACTGTCACGTGTACAAAGGAAGAGAAAGAGAAAGAGAAAGAGAAAGAAAGAGAGATATAAAGAGAGAGAAGTTTAATAAAGGGGGAGAAGGGAATGTTGGATAAACGAAATTAATACTTTTACTGGTTGTGAACATGGTCACAGTAATAATATTGCACGGACAAATCATCAAAGTATCTTCTAGTTAATCATTCTACCAAGAGAATCAATTGGTTATTGTAGTTAAGTATCTTTCCTATAAGCTTCATCGGAAAGATATATAGTGAATGATCATGCGAATTAAAAATATGGTTAAAATTAATTTCGTGGTAATTTATCGGCTCCAGATAAAACAGAAAACAAGCTAGTAATAAAGTTATTCAAAATTTATCATTACCTTTAAAGTGTCCTGAATAATAGCAGATGAGGTACATTCGCATAAAACATTCCATATTCATATACGTTACAACAGCAGGTTTTTATCCAGCAAACGAAGATTTTAGGAAAATAAGGAGAGAAACGTCGTTAAAAAGGTGTTTCAATGGAAAAGGGAGAGAAACGGAAGAGTTTTGTTAGTAAAAAAACAAGAGAAAGCGTAGCTGTGTGCTTTAGCACTTTATTCTCTTTGTCACTGGAGCTCCTGACAGAGGCCACTCAGGCCGTGTGTGACCGTTGCACGCATCCAAGGGCACCGCACGTGGCCGTCTGTTAGTCTACTAGGGCTGCCTCTTACGTTCCTCCAACACATCTTTTTCTCCTTTGACTCAAAAATGACAGAAAAAGTCAAAACAAACGTCTTCCAAAATGTTTATTTCATAAAATGGATCCATCATTTTGTGAAGCTTATTTTAATTATAATCTTAATTACAATCAATAAAGCTGAGATTTGTATTTTTTTTAAATACATCCAAGAAAATATACTTCCAATTAGCTACAAAAATCCACCTCTCCGCCCATAAATCCTTAAACTCTTTAGGTACACGTACCTCATTGTATGTAACTTCATTGATTTCAAATGCGATGAGAAAAACACATTATTTGTATGTTATGACATTAACGCGTACTAATGACTATGTACACATCACATTCAAAGAAAATGCTTCGTCTAACTTTTGAAAAATTACAAAAATATTCTTCAGTTGTTCCTTGTATAGAATTATGAGTACTTATTAGTGGAATATATTAGTACCCTAAATACACAATATTAGTATGAATGAAAAGTACTTCAACCATATGGTCCGTTGCGCACAGACAGACGAATGTTCTTTTTCGGCATCAACGGTCTAGAAAGTAATCCATCAATATATCCAGATAAAAAATGTACACTAAAAAATATTACGGTAAATTATTCCTTTTTTTCGTACATTACGTGTACGGAAAAGTAGAAGTATATTTTGCAGTTTAATAAAATAATTTTATATTTCCTGGGAGTTCAATAATATAATCATTTTTCAAACTAAGATTGTTTCCTTTATATCACATTACTGGATTACGTCACACTGTACTTGCACACAGTGTAATCATTTTCTATACAGAATAAAATCAGATTTTTACAAGTAATATGTCCCAAATATGTTACTTAATACGATGGTGAAAATAACTTTATAAAGAATAATAAAATATCCTGAAATAAGTAAAAATTTACTTACAGTAATTTTTTCACAATTTTTCATGATTTTCATAGTCCGTTTTGCGAAACTAAAATCATCACTGAATCGGAGCTCTGGAGAAAAGTGTTGCCCCATCAAATTTTACGAGTGTTTTATTATTAGCTAATAAATTACACCAGGTGGTTTGTAAACAACAATTCACTTTGGGAAAATGTGTTCCCTGTGTCGTTAGGTAAATAATTATGTTGATACCAAAATCTAAAATTAGAAATTGTTAATAGGACATTGTAAATATAAAAGCAAACAACACTCTATGTGGAGAAAAGCATTGTTTGAAAACACGCTGTAGACAGCTGTGTTGACCAATAACTCATTTCTTTCTTTAGTTGAACGCTCCATTATGAAGGTCATCAAACAAAAGCAAAATAAACTACTAAGACACAAAAAAATCACATACAGGCATCAATAACCGTCAACTATTATGTTTCAAATATCATGAAATATCGTAGTTTGAAATATCATGTTTCAGTAATACTTCAAATTTTACAATATTGACTTCAGAAAGTAGATGAAATTACACAAAAAGTTAATTTATATTTTTCAGACTCTACAACTCAGACAATTTATACTCAGACTCTACAACCTACATCGCCGAATAAATACGTAATTACTAGACATGCTTCAGGTGCAGATGTCATCAACAATTTAACAGGATAGTATATCTTGGACTATGGAAGTTTTCGTGCAAAAATAAGAATGCAAATACTGTTTATGTCACGGTGTAACATAGCGAGTAAATTTAAATTCAAGATTTCTGTGGAAGATATAATATATTTTAAAGTGTCCTTACATTTTTATTTTCTCATTACATAGTATTGTACATAGTGAATAATGTATTCATAGAAATGTTAGATAACGCTGTTTCGTTGCAAATATGTATTTTAAGGGTCAATTGTACCTAATATTAATTATAGATGGATATGACGTACCTAATTTTTCCACCATTTGGTGACTTGGCATTTTCCGAACTGTAATGGAAGTACTTTTTCGATTCACATAATTAATCGGAGGTTGGGAATTATTGGTGCGTGGGTAGGCATCGGGACAGTTGAGTGAGTGGCTTGATATTATTGATATACAGGAGCGTTACCTACAACAGTAGATGCTCTATCAAAGTTTAAACCGATTTCACCCTAAGTAGATTTCTGAACAAAAGAAGTTCTAGTTTACTAATTACTCAAAAACACACATGAAGAAAAAACAGATTTAGAATTTCTTACCAAATAAATATGCAAAGATAGTCCACATCAAATGATAGTTTAAAGCTAATTTTCAGGTTTTTCTATCGCGTTTGAAAAAACATTGTTTATAGTAGTTTTCTATGATAACATGATTTTTAGTACAGTATAAAAGAATGCGGGTTTGAAATCGTTCAATTCGTTTAAATTGCTGTTGTTGTAGAAGTGAAAACTTTTTTCTCTATGAAGTTCTATCCAATATTGACCTTATTCCCATCGCTCAACACGTATTCTACGGACACCGTGATAGCTTACTATTCGTTGGGTCTCTTTTAAAACATTTTCGTTGGGTCCCTATCAAAACATTTTCGTTGGGTCTCTTTTAATGATGTGTTTGTAGTATTTCTTGTTTTACAAGAAAGTATGTACAATTGTTTTGCACCACTGACTATGAAATAATTGTCGGGAAACAATTGACGTTTTCAGTATCATATAGTTGTGACTGCCATGTCCATATTTGACAAGGATGGGAAAGTTTGTAAGTGAAACACCCGAGTAATGAGTGTGTTGAAAGCAATTTATTTTATCGATATAATTAATGATACAGTGTATCGTTAACACACAAACGAAATGCAGTTTTTCTAATTTGCATGTAATTAGTTGATAATAATCGACTTGAATTTTGATAACATAAAATCAAGTAATACAACAGTTATTGTTGATACTCGAGAAGCTGTACCTGCACTTAGCAATACAACACAAAGTAATTGTGTCAAATTTGAAGCGCGGAAATATCTTAAATCCTGCACGATATGCCTCTCTCTCTCTCTCTCGAGAGAGAGAGAGAGAGAGAGCTGCCGCTGGAATTGGCGTGAAGTCGTGCATCAACTACCCCTCCTTGATCATTGCGAGCATGTGAGTAGTGAGGTTGACGAACGAGTTGGTGGAATATGTGATAGCGGGACCGAAAAGGGGGTACGCGACGAAGAACAACATGTGAGGCATGACGCGTGAAATGGCAGACACGGATGACAAATGCATTAGCGTTTAGAAGTGCGACCCTGCCACCACCTGTCGTGACAGCTCGTTATTTGCACGATCGCCAACTGGCTCATTGTCAGCACGTGCGAGTGAATGCTATGAAGACATGCGACGAACATGGAATGAATGAAGGAGAAATAATGGGAGAGTGGAATGTGAGGAGAAGTTGCTTACATAATACGCTCCTCGTCATGAAGTTGGGGTTTATGTTGCGAGTCACTCCTTTTGAGTTCCTCGAACATTTAAGCTTTAGGATAAGTAAAATGCGACACGTAACTCAAATGATGTTAAAAGTTGTACTTTATTATCATAAAAATATCGGTATTTTTTTGTTTTTCTTACAAATTTTAATTGAAATTATTTTTTTGATAACTTTTGGATATTCTTTAAATATTTAGATATTTGGTACGTGTTTAAAAAAACAGATTTTTTGAACTTTGATTTTAAAGTTGATTAAGCTTTTTGGTCTAAATATACTGCTTTATATAAGTTAAATACGAACTAATTTAGTAAAAGAATTTTTGTTAGTATAAGTCATATCACACGTAATCTGAGTTTCTGATTAATCTAGTGT
>NNCF01128919.1:603667-616393 GCA_002313205.1 Laupala kohalensis | reverse complement strand
TATATATATATATCCATCTTTGTTATGAGAAAGTGGCCACCGAGTGAATGCGTAAAGCATGCCATATAAGGTAAGCTTTAGTAAGCAGTAGGCAAGACAGTAGCCAGGGAAAGATTAACGTATCATTGAAGAGAATAGTGGGTGGCGGGTTGTACTTTGGAACGCGAATGAGAATAAATTTAAGTGTAAATGAGCGATGCATATTCACAGAATTGTAAATGCGTGATTGGGGTTGGAAATGTTTTCTAGTGGGAGGAGATGACAGACGGATACAATGAAAAGCACGGTTGATAAGTATTGTGGTGAGCTTGAAAATTGGCATCTGACGTAAAAAAACAAACGTAGACAGATAAGGCAGAATTTGAACATAATTGTGATAATTCAGATACTTTGAAACTATTGTAGTACGTACAAACAGATACAAACAAATGAGAAATTTTGTTGTTTCGATCTTTAGATGAAAGTGATTTTTTAATAAAGTGAGCAGAGCTTCTAATTGAGAACTTTCGAAAACAAATTTGTTAAAACAGAAAATTCAAACATTTTGTGAATTTAATTTTCATTCCTCTGATTAATACCGTTAATTATGTTAATTTACGTCATTTTATTGTAAATTCTTATCAACAAATCAAAAATTACTTCATGGGAATCGCCGCATCGTGGTATGGAATGCCAATGTTTGAGACATTACTGCGTAGCTTTACTCAGCGTAATAACAAGTACCTGGAAAAAGGCTGTTGGCCGAAAAACCACGATGCGGCGATTCACAGTAGTCGAGATACATATGATTTGTGCCGCGGAAGCGCATGCTCACAGTGTAAACGAGTATAGTAAATGAAATGAAAAGAAAGTGTTATCACTTCATAGCAATACTACAATTGGTGTATACAAGTCATTTCTTAACACTTATCGCTCTAGATATTTTTCTCGGAATCATAGTAAATGCTATGTTACCTCGAACTTACACCAAGAATATTTCACTGAAAACGAATTATATCTTTTCAGATTGTTTTTATAGGAACAAAAATAATTTATTTTGCCACTAAAAATACATATAATAATGTAGTTCAAACTGGATATATAAAACTCCTGCATATTACATAAATATTACTTTTGTTATATACCGATACATCGTATGGTTTGCTTGTAAGTTTAAGAAAGATGTAAGGGTAAGTAATAAATGAAAATATCCAATTTTGTTTGTCCGCTTTGTCATGTTGTATTTTTCTTCCATTGCCATAAAAGATAATGTATTGCAATATATGGTATGTTTTCCAGTAAATCCCATTTGTCGTGTCACAGAAACACATGAATAAAATATAGATTATAGTCGTTTTCAGAAAGAGTGGTAATGTCAAAATATTTTGAAGTAAATGAAACAGTAATGTTTTAACAGTATGTGACCGTCGCAGTTAGAAAAGAAACTCACTTAACAAAGAAGAGTAGTCACAATAGGAACAGCAGCAGGACAGTCTGTCAGGCGGGCGTGAAAGTGCAGGCCGCAGGCCGCTGCGAGGGCGGGCAGGAGAGCGCGTTTAATTTTACCAGCGAAGGGACAGCCTGCGGCACTCTGCCTTAATGGAGGAAGAGCTGGCCGGGTGGCATACGCCGCTTGACCCCGCGGGGGCTCTTTGGCGCGTCACGAGAAGAGTCATCGCGACCTAACTCTCACGCTCTTCTTCTCTTCTCGCTCCTCCTTCACCCCTTCCTCCAATTTCTCCCACCACGGATATCATACGTCAACTCTACCTTCACTCCCACAGTATTCAGGCGTGTATTACGTCTATTGAATATAAATAAACCCAATGATCTCATTGCGTAGGGTCACATAGGAAGAAAATGTAAAAAAACCTGCAGTAGTTATAATTCTAATGTTTTACACACAAAAAGAATGAAGAAAATTACGAGTTTTCTCATAGAACCAAAAATTACACTAATGTAAGATTCCTTTAAAGTTAAAATAAGTTTTGAAGAATATTTTAAAGACCTATTAGCTATATACTTAGCAGAGTTGGGAAAATCGAAATTGTTCGTTCAAAATATTATTAAATTAAAATTTAATCACACGAGTTAACGAAATCAGATTTATTCGGTAACATTTAAACTAACTATTAAAACTATTATACGTTAATCAGATAACCGTGTGAAGTCTTATAGTTTTATGGAAATATGCAAGACATTTTGAAAGCAATGACATAAGTTGTCCAAATACCTGTTATTATTGTCCCATGACTTGGGACGATGGGTATTAGCGGAATTATTTAGCAAAAGATGCAATCTGATGGAGACTACGCTGGGAGTTTTCAAAGAAACCGTGGAACAACTGTATATTAGCCGTCAGTGCTATTATCAAAGACTGGGAACAGACTAGACAACTTGTTGAGTCAGATGTGTGTGTTTATTGTACCTATTTAATGTTTTCAAGTGTTTATTCTATTTTACCTATTTACTAAAGGTCCAAAAATTAACTTTTAATTATTAACTTTTTGATGTAAGATTATGTGTAATTAACTTTTAACTCTTAATAAGCTAGTTTTTTACAAAATAAACTTATAATTTTTTACTTTTGAGTTGTTTCATTAACTTTCCCAAATATGGTGCTTAGGACACAATCCAAAATAATGATTTACAAATTCTGTTTTTTAGAAGACATGTTTTTATTCAACAGTGTCATTTAGTTTTCCACGCTCTGAATCCTACTAAATGATGTAAGACTAAGATAGCCTGATTACCACCAATGTCAAAATAAAGTGTATTTTCTTTCGTCCGTCTCCCATTCAATCTTGACTTTCTGGTTGACGAGCTTCCTACCTCATTACACCTGTCGTCGTGTGTCACTCCTCTCGAACGAAAGAAGAGAACGTGTTAGTCTAACTATTAGCACTCGAGAGAGAAACAAAATACACGCGTTGGGGGAGTCAAGAAATACGACTCTTTGTGATATGATGAAAGAGATTCCGTTCCCGATGGTGCACAGATCATTATTGGGAAGCTAAAAGCTCTCAGTCCTTTTCACTCAGTTATCCGGTGCCAAGGGGGTCGTCATATTTATTGAAACTCTTTCGAGCATCGAAAATAAGACTTCAGAGATCAAAGAGGAGTTTGGAAATTATGAATGCGATAAATTTACATTTATTTTCAGATGAAACTGTGATATTTTAGCAAAGAATTTCTAGTATTTATGACTTAATTACTGTTACTTCACTCACAATTAATTCCTTCATTCACAACCAAATGCCAAAATGTTCGTCGTAGTAATTTAAAAAATTCGAAATGTAGCTGCAATTGTACAATATTTACAATCTTTCCGAATTGATATTGTTTATTATTTCGAAAACTAATGTTTCATCACAGCGTTTAAAATAACGAGCAGTTTCCTTTATGTTAATATGTATAGCTGTTGAAGAGCAATAGAGTGAATAATTATGTTAGGTGATTTTACAAGTGATACAACTGTTGCGGTAAGTATAGTCGGAAAATGATCACTTGTTGTTCATATAGGATTCAGACCGGAACTACATTGCATACAGATTTATAAATTCTTCTATCACCAACGCGTCACAAAGGGTGCAAAATAGTACAATAATTATGCAGTATTACAATTCGATGATAGCTGGAAATATAATAACTTCACATTAATATCAGCTATTCCATATCAACTAAATTTATTCTGACATTAAATCAGAGTTGCATTATTTGAAACAGCATATTGCGTTAAAACATATTGCATATTTCTGGTCAATACAACGGTAGAACTTGTAGATAGCTCAGTAGCCTATATTTGATGGAATTAAAGTCGTTAACAAGTGATAGCTATCATTTTGAAAATGGATTTTTTTTACGAAATTGCCTTAATTATTATCTTATTCAGTAATTATAAAAATATTAGGGCATGTATGATACAGACCAATTTCCCCTTAAAGTGTATCTGTCTGTTTCCTTAGCTCATTTTACCTCGTCTAGTAGCAGTCGAAGATGGAGGAAGGTATGGTGCCTCTTTTGATATGTCAAGGGAATTTCAAGGGTGCCGGATATCCTTCCTGATGCACCTTCCCGAGGCGGGCATGAATGACATGAGGGTGAATGATAGGTAGTGGAAATGAGAGTACCCCGAGAAAAACCTGCTGCGAACCCCGCTCCGTCCACCACCGCGAATTCTTCATGGATCGTACAAGGTTTGAACCAGCGTCACCAGAAGTAGAAGGCAAGTACGCTAAGTACCACGCCACGGGTTGCCCCAAGCTGTACCTCCCCCTACACTTCACCTCATACTAGTTAATTACACCTGTTTTGTTCACAAAATAGCAAACAAACGCATTTGTTCAACTCAGTTTCTTGCATTTTGCGTAGTCAATTTTCAACAATTTTAATATTATCTTTATAAATACAAAGAACATGTTAACAGGTACTGAATAGGTCATATCAATTTGTTTCTGATATTATTATTTATTATTAATATTATTTATTTATTAACAGTTCTCAAAGTTCACCCTGTTCTTTGACACAAGGTTACTACAAGTGTTATACATTCTTCAGTTCTTCTTTTCTGTTTTTCTCTTTATTTAATATAGTTTATCTGTCGTTTGTCTCTGTGAGACTTATCTCCGTCTTAGCGTTCCTTTCTCGTCCTCTTGGTCCCCATAATGTCGTCGCGACTTTATGTCCTCTCTGCTTCATACTCTGATATTATTATTTTAAGAGTATTTTTAGATTTATTCTATCAGATACAATCATTGTAAAGTCAACCTACTACGTTTCGTGTTAGAGGATGGCCACCAACGCAGAGGCGTCTCGCAAGTCGGTGTCGCGACGACGGTGGCGGCCGGCGACACGGCGTCGAACGCGTGCGTGAAACCGCCTAATGGGCCGGCGCCTTTGGAGGACACAGACGCGTACTTGGTGGTGTTTATCTTTAACCGGGCCTCTCCCGGCGGTGGCGGCAGAGGCCCCTTTGATATGCACAGCGAAAGAGGGAGCGGAGGTAGCGAAACGGGCGGCGCGGCGCTGACAGCGGGAGTTGGCGCGCGACCAGACCAGACGCACTGCCACCCGGAGCCGAATACCACACAGGAGAGTGACGTCATGATGGAGTAATTGATTGTTAGGAAGAAAAAGATATAGCATTGAAGGTTCTTTCAATCACACGGAATTGTGAGAAACAGAAAAAAATATGAAGTAAAAAAATGGTTCCGTTTAAGTTGTACTGTATTCGCCTTAACATGCGTTCAGGAGAACTTATCTAGTGTCTCCGTGAAATGGTGAGAATCTTTTCTGTTGTCTTTGGATACCATTATACATCCCGTTAATCCAGCATGTCTCGACTTCTAAATGAAGCTAACGTTATGGTTAGAATGCCACTGGAATTTCGTTGAGAAAACACGGTGTCTGGCGATTGAACTTACTTTAGAGATGGGTCTCAATAGCTCTTGTTATCGTGGTCTTGTCATTTTATTTGTATTATTGTTCTCATCCAAGAACTTCATAATAAGGCTAAATAGTAAAAAAATATCACAGAAGTAGACTACTAGGTGGAGAGAGACAATAATTGCTCGTGAAGCAAAATGGGTGTGGGGGTTGGGGTAAGAAGAGAAGAAGAGAGAGAAAGAGAGAAGTGGATGAGTCGTGCGTCAGTCGGCAAGCGCAGCGCTTCGCCCGTGTGGCGCCCTGGAGCATCGCCAGCGTCATTCACTCGTCCTACGTTCGTTCGCTCAGTCGTCCATGACGCCAGAGCCTGCGTCGGAGACACATCAACGTCCAAACCCAGGACCAGCATCTCGCAAATAAAGTGGACGATCATGACATACTCATACACAATTCTTCATATTGGAAGACGCGTTCATTGCGAAATTGGAAAGTTGATTGTTATCGCCGAGACTTGTTGTACAAATTTGAACGAGTAAAATTGGAAATGTAATTGAGTAATTAGATTTCAATTTAAAACTAGAAATAAGGTAATATTGAAATTTTAATATCCCAATGTATTACACAATAAATGGCAATGTCCTGAACGATTTACTCCCTCATATATCAACACACTGAAAAAATCTAGTAGAGATGGTCTTGTCTGGGTGGTGCAGCTTTGTAGTAGAAATATAAGATGGTCGAATTTTTTAAAACTAGGAAACGTAGTGAGAATTTTTTAAAACTAGGAAACATTAGAGAAACGTAGTGAAATCAAATATGGAAAAGACATTTCTGGGAACCTCCGATAATTTACTCTTAAAGGAGTAAAAGGGTTAAACATATTTTTTGAACTACTCATCATAGAGAGAAAAATACTGAATATTTTGACATTAAACGGTATTATGTTTTCTGCAATGGAGAGACTCAATAAGAACAACTTCTAAATTACGATTTTCAAAGAGTAATTAAGTGCAAGTCATGTTTATCCGTCATCACAAACTAATTATATAATTCCGAGATTGCATGTAAACGTGTAATTTTTGTCCACACTTCATTATAATGAAATACGTATACCTTGCATCATTGCAACAAAAACTCCCGTGCGAAGACAGGCCTGGCCAACGTGCTCAGTAGAACACACTATACTAATTGAAAGGAGACGGAGAAATATTAATTTTTACAAGAAAACAATTCTTTTTGTTGATAATCACAATACATAGGATAGAAACATTCTACACATTAAAAACTCACACATTACAGACGAAAATACTCGTATTATGTGGAAACAAGGGACAGACCAAAAGTGTTTATGTGTTTCTATACAAGATGTACTTGGATAATTTTTAATCTACGAGATGGTGGCCATCCTAATTATTTACTCTTTTTACATGCTCACTTCGGTTCGATATTCAAAATTTATACTTTAGCGGTTCAACGTGATGCATGAATCATTAGTTCATTAAGAGAATTTAAGCGTCATCATATTGTTTATTACTCATTAATTTATTTATTTTTTACGTAGTTAGTTAATTGATAAGTGAATGAGGTAACACAATTTTTTTTTCTAATTTCTGCAAGAGTATTGCCAGTAAATTACTATGTTGGCATCTCTACAACATGTAATATTATTTATTGTTGAAGAAGCGCAACCAAAAGATCATACTGTTATACCTAATATTTTAATAGCTACCATCAATAAATTAAATCTGAACAAAATAAATGACAGCCTATTATTGCTAAATAACAGGCAGAACTCGGAAGTTAATACGCAAATCATGTGTTTCAGTTCATAGCAATATTTTCATTTTTTACAGAAGTAAGAGAAACGTTTCTATACTGTTGTACAAAATTGTTCTCTAAATACATTATTTTCAAATACATTATTATTTTGTTTATAAAATGTTTGTTCACTTAATATAGAAAAAATACCATAGTTCAATAGAACTATGGATTCTTCTCCGTGTAAACAACAAAACGGTGATACGACATATACAATTGATTTCAATTTACTTCTTTTTAAAATTATTTCAACAATCTCTTTACAGTGTATTATATTTACCTATTTTTGCCCTGGATTTCATATGCGTAAATATGACATAAGGAATCCGTTTCACGAATTATAATGAACCCTTCAAACATTTTTCAACGAATAATTCATTTTGAAAAATCAATTTTCACAAGCGAAATCATTGTTTTACTTATGAATACGTTGACATGTGCGATGCGTGCACCGTAGCAGGTAAATGATTTATTGATAAATAAGGTATCCGAGAAATCGTTGATTTAAATTTTTTAAATGTAATGAGATTTATAATGCAAGCACGTGCATTAAGAAGCCACTTGGCCAGCCAGTTAATTTGTAATACACGCTGATGTAATTTGATTTTGTACAATTTCATTCTTAAAGTAACGTTTTAATTGAATGGTCTAAGTTATTAATTGACATGATTATTATTTTTATTTAATTTATTATGTAATTATTTTCTTTTTACATTTGTTGTTATAACAGGAATTTAGAGTGTACTTTATTTTTTAAGTGGTAAGAAATACCTAATTATTTTATGAAAGAAAAATTTGGGAGTTTTTTTGTTAAATATACTCTTTCTTCTACAATACTGTATGTATATTTGGTTCGATACGCTTCATAAAAAAGTTTCTACTGAAAAACTTTAGTCTTCCGATTTTGTACATTTTCTTTTGTTATTATCAATCCATATTTTTCTTTTGAAATTATACTACTAGTTATGTATTCCTTTTGGTGTAGCCGACAAACACATTTCACGCAGTCTCTGAAAGCCTCAACTGGTACAGATGGATACCAATCTATTTTTCACAGCAGTTATGACGCTAGCAAAGAATGTTACTTTCGCTCTGATACATTTCGTAATTAACGTTGTGTGTAAAATTTATTTGATCCTGTGAATACTAGAGTTTTAATTATTGAACAAAGGTATTTTTTCTGAAATTTAAACACGATTGTGAAACATTACCATGTCAAAAGTTCTTCTACTGCAGTTTTTTATGTGTTTTTCGTAGAACGAGGAAAAAGTTGAATATAATATTGTGTGTGTCGCAGGTATTACGTGTTAGAACGAAGACACGCTAACCATCATCCATTTCTTTGTGTTGAATTTAACTATCGTTTAACTAGAGAGATTTTTCAGAATTATAATGAACCCTTCAGTTTTTTAAACTTAATTTTTGAGAACATGAAGTGCCGAAGAAAATCGATTATATACTTCAGGATTTAGGTAAAATCCTAAGTCTCAAGAATGTATTATATTAGCACTTCTTAGTTCTCGTATCTAAAACTTTTTTTATTTTTTTCAACCTATTTACGTAATGTTTCATTTGCGTCGTTAATTGCGCTTTACGAGGATTGGTAACAGTATGTTCAACCTTCCCCGAGAAGCTCGGAGAATATTACGCTCATTTGCAGTCTGGCGCTCACCTATACCTCAACTTTGCGATGTACTTCTCTTGGCAAATGACAACCGCGCCACGGCTTTCCACAACGTCCCGTTCCAACATTTCTATTTAAAACTACTCCAGTAATACGGTGCTGTATTTCATCCGTGAGCGGCGCGTGTGGCTGAAGTTCGCCATCGGTGTTTTCCATGGGGAGGTGTGGGAGCGAGAGACCAGGAATTGGAGGAAGGGTGGAAAGGCGATTACGTTCCCTGCTGTAGAACGTGTAAGTGGTGTGGGAGAGTCGTAGGGTGGGCAATTGACAGGGAAACGGATTTGAGGTTAGGGAAGGGAGTTGTGTGACAAAAGAAGGTATATAAGGCGGCGCAATGAAATGAGGTGAGGGGCCGAATGAGGATAAATGGGAGATAAATTTTATTGGGCCAGTTGTTCGAGTGGGCGGCGGTGGAAGCGAGCCAGGTAAAATCCTTCCGTCGACGAGTCGTCAGGGGAGGAGGTGATGATGGAGGGTGGTGAAGGGAGGATGTTCGAACAACTTTCAGAGTAGGGTTAGTTGATTTGGAAGGTTTGACGTTACTTCGGGGTGGTAGGAGGAGGGGAAATCATCGATTGGAGTAGTGAAAGTAATGCAAATAAAATCCCTTAACCGCACTGGAGCGAGAAGAGTATATCAAATTAGGGGAAACACGCAAAATGTTTGCACGATATGCTCTGACTCGAAAACCACCACATATTTGTAGACGAGGTTTTCTATTTCCGGGAGAAATGTTCAATCACTCGAGCATAAACTCGTTTTCTTCTTAGCATGGTTACATCATCCATCACCCACATTCTCCCGTTTCAAAAGTTTAGTTCCTCAAACATCCTTCTCAAGCCATCCATCCAGTCATTTTCCTCTTGTCTCGGATATTTTTCTACCTGTTTCATCCTCAGAGTATAGTCTCAGTCGTATTTCGTGCTTATACCACTTAGTTCACACATTCTGAAGAAGTGTTATTAACTTGTTCCTATGGTCACTGGACCGACTACATTTATCTCCCTTTGCTTGTGTTGAGATCTTTACCTCTCCATACTATCAGCGAATGGTTTGCTTTCATCTCCGTGTTGAAACTCCTTTCATCAACTCCTCTGCGTCCTCTATTTTTTGCAGTACGCTTGTACCACCTTTATCTCTCTGATTTTATTATTAAATGTTGAGCTAGTGATTCAGTAAATATAAACAAAAGGACGAAAAACGTGCTTTACAAGGGAATGAAAAACCTCGTTTTCGAATTGTGATTCGCGAAACCCTGTGACTCCACAATCCCCCTCCTGATATTCTAAAACAATTCCGTGTATAGTGATGAAGGAATCGAGTATATCCTAGAGAATACTTAATAGCGTACAAAAATTAAGAAATTCACATTTTACTAATAATTAAATGTCCTCCATTTGGTCACACGCAGTTTGCAACTGCTTTTCTGTCAATAAAGTTCATTTATTTATGATTTCATATTTTTTATAATAATTTTATCAGTTACTTTCATATTTTAATAACAATTACACTTAATGTTCCCGTTGACTTTATTTCACGAATATTAAAAATCCGCTGTCTTTTAACTACTTTCTAGTACTATTCTTCGTAGATCAATATATATGTATATTTTATGCAGCACATAATTCGTAGTTCGACTAGCAATTTTGAAATAATTTCATGTTTTTTTATTTTTTTAAATAATTATAATAGCGATATATTACTGTCACAAATTTTATAGCACATATAGACTAGTGCGTCAATGGTTTTAGACTGAGTGATAATAAACCACCCAGTAAAAATCGTACCAGGAATGGAAAAGTTGAAGGCATGTATGTGATGGATGCTGGGTGGGTTGTAAGAGACGAGTATATGTTGCACACGTCAAACCTGCACGCGGCATGTTACAATGTCAATGTCATCCTAAGCTTGGTTTCCGATGATGGTTTATGTAAGGGAGGACGCTTGCGCTCAGTAAATGTGTGGCTTACCACGACACGATAGCGCAAACTCAGCTTAACTCGTGACGTAAGAGATGGAAAATGTAGTTACACAATGTCGTTCTTACTTCTTCGCTGTTTCTTGTTGGCTACCTCTTTCCTTCAACTGCCGAGGAAAATTATGAACTATGTGATTTAACAGAGATAGCTGAAATGATTTTATTAAAGTAAATGTACGCCATGCGGGATTCATGCTATAACAATGTTAATGCTGTGGAATAATATGTCAATTAAATGTTTCGAAGCATTTTAACGTTCCGAAGTAATCTAGTGATTTATAGTTTTGAAGAAGACGAATACTAAAACTCTGTGGTGTAAAATGAATGTTAAAGACATCAATTTCACATAATAATTCAAAAAAAAATATAATTGAACAATGTTTTATTAAAAAGACCCACAGCGTCACTCTTATTTAAAACGTAACGTTTGGCGGAGTGGTAGAGATAGTTCTAGCTCCACAAAGGGATTTACCCGATGATACTGCTCCTCAAGTAGGATACATTCAGTGAAAATCGATACGTACATAATTGAGAAAACTAAGATGACATTATCGATTGATACGCGTGTGCAAACAAGCTGACCAATATTCTATGAAATTGGGATCAAAATAACTTAGAGCCCCAGAAGTCAGGACCTCTATGGTCAGAAGAATTAAGAATAGTGTACCTGATGGCAGTACATGCATGATGAACATCGTATGACAAATTACTAGGTCTTGCCAATAAAAATTAACTACTAATTAAATACTGTACATGTATAAAGTGAAGATAAAACAATACCTTGTTCAGTATTAATACTATCCCATAAACACACCATAAGTATTTTTTAAATCTTCTAGAACATTAAATGAAATACCACGTAGGTAAGTCAATAAATAAGTCGCAAAACTGGATGGAGGTAAAAATAATCAAATCCTCACATTTATTTCACTTTTCGATATAATCACCCTATACATTCAGACACATATCCCATCTCTTTACAAGTTCTTGAAAGTCGGTGGCAAAGAAGTCTTTTGGATGGTGTCGCAGCCAACAAGTAATCTCATGGATTGCGGCATCAACAGTTTAAAAATGACGGCCATTCAAATGTTTTTTAGGGACCCAAACAGATACGGGGGCTAATTCAGAACTGTACGGGGAGACATAACTGGCCAGGCACGTGCTACGTCATCGATCGTCACACGCTGGTCAGTACGAATGATTTGTTCCATATGCTGTACTGTGACTGCAGTTGAGACCTCCGCAGGACGACCAGAACGCTACCCATCTCATGTTTTGCCTTCCCTTGTTAATTGAACACAGCTTTCCGTGATAAACAGTTGTCACCATACACGGAATGCATTTCGCGATCCACTTCCTCCGTAGAAAGTCTTTCGGCCCTCAAAAAACGCACAACTACACGCTGTTCTTCTCGTGTACACTCATGCAACACAATCGCCATGGTGCACTGACTACGTGCCAACGAGATGTCGCTCAGCCTATATGAGAAGCAAGCATTTGCTGCCATCTGCTGGCAAAAAAATGCTGGCAAAAAAATTTAGAACTCTTGTAAACTCTTGTAAACTCTTGTAAACCTTTATTCAAGAAATTAAATATCTTAACACTTCCCTGCATTTATATTTATGAAACGGTCTTCTTTGTTAAGACCGAATTACTGAAGTGCCACCCTTGCTTTATACGAAACTGTCTCGTTCACGAACACAATAGTAATAATATTCATCGGTCTAGAGTGTCAACCACTCTTTGCCAAAAAGAACCTTATCATTCGGGAATCGTTCTATATAATTCCCTGCCCAAGAATATAAAAGATATTATGAAATTGAATCAATTCAAATCCGCGGTTAAAAACTACCTCCTGCACCAGTGCTTCTACAATGTAAAA
>NNCF01128919.1:451897-597079 GCA_002313205.1 Laupala kohalensis | reverse complement strand
TATGTGTTTTCATTTTTATGGGAATTCTCATATCTTTTAATTAATTTTTTACAGCCAATTTTATTTTCACTGCATTATTAGAGCACACTAATGCTATCTGTGGTTGACGTGAATTAAGCGTTTGAGCTTCACACGTATGGAGGGGAAGAGGACATTGCTGGTTCGTCATTGAATGCTTACGTGGGAAGCGGTTAGAAATCTGAGAAAGGGGAACTACAGAGCTTTATGATGGCCAGAACCTGAGGCGGTTGGTGGTTGTGCAATCTTATGAAACTGGGATGTTGTGAGATGTAACAGTGGTAGTTCACAGTATGACTAAAAGTTGACAGGATGCTGACATATTTACTACTAGTTCATCTCACTTGTGTAAACTATTAATAAATTCAAAATGGTGTTGAAATGGTTTCAAAATATTTTGGAATTATAGTCTATTATAAGGAAACTTTATCGAAATATTTCTGTGCATGAGATGATTTTCATCTGATCTTTATATGTAGGATAATGTTCATTACCTTGAAAAGGGGACTGAATAGGATATACAAATGAAAAGAAAAAGAAACAAAAAAAATCGATAGCTCCCTACTTAGTTTTCAGCCGAGAGATGGGATGTAGAGAATGTGAACATTGCAGTTTCACAAAAGAAAATTTTCCCGAAAGATACGATGTGAGGATTCAGTACGGAGGGCACATTTTAATCCGCCGGAAAAGCAGAGGACAAATTTGAAGTTGGGGCCGTGGAAGAAGATTTCTGGTAGTAGCAAAGGTCGTTTAGACAGCAGATCCCACGAAGGCAAATCCCTCTGTCGACGCGTCTGCATATTTTGCGGAGGTGAAAGGGAAGCGGGGCGGCGCGGGGCGGTGCGACGCGGCGTCAGCGCTCCTCCCCTGCTCCGTGAAGGCTTAGGGCATTATTTCGTTCTTTGTTCGACGTAGCCGCATCCGAGGTTGGATTCTCGTTCGGCTGGCCTTTCAGTCGTTAGATCTAGGGTTTAGAGCAACTTTAATTAGAAGATGGACAGCAGCGATTCGGAAGAGCCTCTTCAATCCTCCTATTCGAGGATGGTGGCGTGATGAAAGAAGCTGTGCGTTAGTGGTACACTAGTCGATTGTACTGTTTCTATCCAGTGTACAGGATGTTCTCTCACGTTTTGCCACTCAAAAATGGATCAATTATCCCTGGCAAAATAATATTTTATTATTCAAGATTATTGAGTATTTTCTGTAAATTGTTTGGATGTTAATTTGTAAATTGCTATTCCAAACTTTCTAACTCCATTTAAACGAACGAGTCGGTAAATTATATGTACAAAAAGTGTGATCTGACTTATGCAAATTGTAGTAATTTTTGCGTTCATCATTTTTAACTTCACAAGATTAAATTTTTCATTTCGAATATTTTCGTGGAGAAGAGCGTTTATTCCAGATTTTTTTAAAAAACGAAGGGAAGACTGTTATGCTCTCTTCCCAAATTTTATGCAATGAATGGGGTGAAAATATACAAAGAATCCTGTAAAATGTGAAGCTAAAAACGAATCTCATGCTCGAGAACATTTGAAAACTGAGGGGAAAATTTTTCACGAACATACCGGAGAACTTCATAGATAAAGTCTGCTCATATATTTTTGTTGTGTAATGAAAATTGTTTCTAGTGTCAACATCACCATATCTGAATGTATACAAGTCTACTTTAGCATTTCAAACTATTATTTTTAATAATTACACTTATTTGTATAAAGTGCATACATTTCTCTCATTCGTGGTGTACTTATCAAGTTGGCACACTTGCCAAAAGCATTAATCCAATATCATAAAAGAACAGAGGGGTAGTGCGCATTCCTCGTTAATATTGTACGAATCTGAGTTTTGCATGTGTTAACATATTATTCGCTACCAATTTAATTTCTAAAAACCACATAGTGCAGAACTTTTTCATTTTATTCATTATTATGGTCAGTAATAGTGTCATTTACCAAACTGTCTTATCCACGAAGCCATTTTTTTTGCAGACTATAGTATTGTGGATGCCACGAAGCTACATATATGACTTTTACCGTGAAAAAATTATGAGCATTTCCCTGGCAGTGATTTACGCACCAAAATGCATATATTTGTAATTTAAATAACATTCACAAAAAAACATATTGGAAATTGTTCACTGTCGTTAATACTTTGACATTGTGTCCTTTAGAAAACAAAATTGATTCCCCTTAGTGAATATTCCCCTACTTTTCCCAATTTGCACTATCAGATCAGTTTAGAGATACGTGATTTAGAATGATTCTGGGTGCTAGTTTTCCTGATTGTCCATGTTTTATGTACGGTCTAGGATCAGCCGTTTAATTGTTGTAACATACATACAGACCGCCGCTCCGTCATGTTGGCCGCCAATGCATTTGGTGACAGAGTCCCCAACAATTAATGCAGTTCACTGTTCTACATCAATTAGCACGCGCAGGACTTCCGCTTACTTCATAAGCTCGGTAAATGGTTGATGAGTTTGGCGTGAACGTGCTTTCATGTCTCCCATGTTTCGTGTCATTTAAAAAACAAAACGGAACGATGCGCAAACAAAAATTGAAGTCTATTTGAGAACAAAACAATAATCGTCGTTACGCTCTGGTTATCGTCTATATTATTTGAGGCAAATGATGTTGTGTCCTCGCTTCAACGTATTGAACTCGTTTGCTTCCACTCACAGGTTTCAGCAAATCAAAAACAAATCTATGGAAATAATGAAGTTGATATGGAAAAATGTAACTAAAATGTAGTTATAAATCACAAGCTCATTTAGCCAACGTACGTAATACTTTTCGATGCAAATGTACTGGATAGATGAGGAGTTATTAATTTTCTGGATTACATTGATGAGAGGAAAACAAATGGATTTAAAGATAATGAAGAGAAACAAGTTTGTGTGAATAGAGAATTTATAATAATTTGAGTTGAATAGTTTAAAACTAATGAAGTAAAAACGTAATTTAACAAGAATTCCAAAGGCAATTCGCATGCCGTGGAGGATTATAAGAGACAATGTTCATTATTAGCATTAAAGAAATAAGTAGCTGGGGCTAGACGAAAGTCCTCTCTCATTTAATTGGCTGAAAAAATTAAAGAAATTGATGTTGAAGATAGTTAAAAATAATCAAGAAAGGGGAGTTGCATTTATAAAAATCATCGTAATTTGGTCTACGTGGAAAATGGCATACAATATGGGAGGTACTTAGCGGACAAAATAATTAAATTATTAACTGGATACAGCCTTCGCAATACATACAAAATAACAAAAGATTACATTATTTTGCGTACACAAAGTAGTAGTAGAAAACGTATTATGTTCTAAAAGGGATGAAATATATTTAAACATCCTTGAACACAGAAAATATGTACTTCCTTTTAAGAAAAATGACACAAAAAGATAAAAACAAAAATGTAACAAAACGAAAATAAAGTAATTGTAGCTCTCTAACATATGAAAATAATCGATTTTATATAAAAAGACAAATCCATATTTATGGATATTCAAATTAAAACCATTTCCATTTCTTGTAATCTCATAAAGTATATAAACAGAAACATCAGTTACAGTTTCGATACTAATTGTTTGAAATTCACTCGCCCGAATTCGGGAAGTTCATCAATCTGTAAAGTGTCACGAAGAAAAAATTCAATTTAAATTTGTCAGTAAATAATGTCACTTTAAAACCCTTGTTTGGCAAACACGGGGCCCCGAGCTGAGTCTGGCATTGCTTCCACTTGCTTGTGCCATGCTCCTTCCTTTCTCTTTTCTGACCTTCCTTGGTCACCTCTTGTTCTTTTCTATCCCGACGCTACTAGGTTGCGAGGGCTAGGGTATCGTTCAATTTCTTCTTTCCTCTTCTTCTTCTTTTTTTAAAAAAAATGTTATTTAGTAAAGTCATGAGATATGGCGGGATTTGAGTTTTGAGTTGTATTTCAGGAGGGTTTTTAGTGGGTATGGCTGAGTCATTCGGCGAGTCCCACACGCGGGGAGAGTCATGTTGGCTCTCCCTAGTGCGTAACTGCATTTTCCCTACCTGTACAAGTTTTCAGGGCTCTAATGACCTTTGATGTTGACGAGCCCTAAAGCCCCAAAAAAAAAAAAAAAAATTAAAACCCTACTACCATAGTTGAGCAGCATTTTGTTTTTCTGTAGTACAAAAAATAATTTAGGATAAGTAATCGCTAAATCACGTTTTCCTGCTTTTAGTGCTTTAACTCTCGACGTGCAAGCTCGTGTTTCGATGGTCGCCAGGCTTCCGTTCCATCCATGACCCGTTCATCCACTCAAAGGAACCCGTTCATTATATATGGCACTGGTGCTCTGATTCTATATGTGTTCTCTGTCACCCCCTGACCTCAAGCAACAGTAGTGTGAAGGTCGCTAGGCCATATTTGCATATTGCCGCGTGCAGACGGAGACTCTAAGAAGGTCTCGCATATTACCTTAAACGGATACGCAATGAACATTCCAAGGTATCAAAGGTATATGAATTAAGTAATTTTCTCCTCTAATACTATCAGAACTTTTTCACGAAAATTGTAAGTTGCACAAATATTTATGTGTACTTATGTGCAATACAAGTTGGAGAAATCTTCAGAAAACTAATTCAGCTATATTTTGTAATGAATTGACATAGGTAACAAGCCGTCATTACAGTACCCAAATGTGCCACTTTTGCTTTCAGCCGTCATTTCAGCTGAAAACTGAAATACGTTTTCTGCTTAATACGTGACGCTCTTCTTCCAACCCTAAACTGTAAAACTGCCATCCATATGCGGATTGAACCTATAATACAATTCTAAGATTCCTTGTGCAAATGAGTATTCCTTATATTTAATTACATTGAGAGCGTGACACATTCAGTGTACATTGAATTAGAAAATATTTCCATGAGCAAAACTCTATCAGTTTCTCTGTTTGATTATGAAACTCACCCTATGAATGGAAATGCTTCAATTTGTGTAACGTAATTACGCCACTAATCATAACAAAAACACGTTTAAGCTCTAAAATAGAATAAGCGATTTCTCGCATTAAAACATTGATTATCAAATGTCATAATGAAATGATTCAGAATTCTGTTAATGAATCGTGGAACGACTGTGCAAAGCAATGATTAATTATAATCAATTAAAAGTGGTGAAATGAATATATACACATACAATTATGGGAAGGATGTGAAATAGAGAATGAAATAAAAGATCTGATTGCAAAAATTCTTTAACATGTGTAAACCAAGAATGTGAATATGAAATACTGCAATCACTAGTATAGTGTTTGGTTAATTTTTGCATTTGAATTTTTTAAGGTATATAAACCTAAAAAAATTAAATATCCCTCTAAAATAATCTAAACCAGTGAATGCTCTTCTATACCGAAGCAATAGCTGTGAATTATGCTATGTTTGAAAATCGCTCTTAATAATTTGTGTTTGGCTACTAATGGCAATTCTCAGCTAGTAGTGGGTATATATTTGGTTTGTATCGTCAGATCGCCGAATGCTCGTTTCAACTATCTCAGATACTATCATAAATTGATACTTGAGATAGGTTGAAAATGCGGATGATAATCATAATGTTCTTTTGCACGACATGGTGTTTACTGCAAAGAAAGCACATAATAAAATATTCATACGCATCCCGGCTTTCAAAATCATACACTTGAGCAGCAAAAAATACTTGCCAATTTAAGTAACACAGAAGTTATCGCCTTAGAAACATAGTCACTGTCTCATGGAACATTCAAGCATTATTTCGACTCAACTTTTATTTATTTTTCGAAGTTAATTTAATAAAACATTATTTATCATCGCAGGTAAACTAAGAATTCTTGATTTAAAATTCCGTAGTGATTATAACCCTGTATTTTGAGACTGTAGTGTCAGACTGACTCCTACTTG
This sequence comes from Laupala kohalensis, assembly GCA_002313205.1. Taxonomy (NCBI): domain Eukaryota; kingdom Metazoa; phylum Arthropoda; class Insecta; order Orthoptera; family Trigonidiidae; genus Laupala; species Laupala kohalensis. Next base: position 591,161 of record NNCF01128919.1, on the reverse strand, counting down.
CTCTCATAGTTACAAATCTAACTCGGAAATACGTGGATGACGGAGTTGAATTCTCGGATTCAGTGACATATATTGAAATTAATGGATACGTTCATAGTAGAAATGAGAGAAACAATAACAAAGGATCAACATCATGTTGACGAAAATGAGTAAGAGACCGCTTTTCAAAGTGGTAGTAGATCCACGGACTAATTGTTCTGAGTCCTACACCACCGAGTTATCAGAGGATGTTGCTATTATACGAGTATCTTCCAAATATTTTAGTTTATTGCCATTAGCCCAAACTCTAAGCTGTTTATTTCTGTTGAGTGCAGTATTGAATCCTGCTGCAAATTGTATAACGATTACTGAGGCTATAAACCTTGAAAAAGAATTTCTTATGGGCTAACACAAAAACTTAAAGGATTACGTAAAATACTTGTCGCCTATTATAAAAAAAAAGTGCTGAAACGATCCTTATTGGAATTTTTGTCGATGAATTTTTCATCTCAAATTATACGTATTATTCAATGGGTTCTATCAAAATAGTTAGAGTCTATTTCGACACTTTTCGACATTTTAAAAATATGACAAATAAGGAATTTTAATTAGTAGAGTGTAATTTCAATTTGTTAAAAACTAAACTCATCGCTGGTGCGCATTTCTTCCTTGTAAAAACTGACCGTGTTTCAGAAGCGCAACGACATAATTTAATAACCTATAACTTGACATTACCGCACAGGCATTAAGTTGTCTGCCCACTGTGTTTTGAGTCACTTTTATTCTCTACGTTCTGCTGAACTTTCCTCTCCCTGCGCGCTCCCCTCTAGAATAGTGCTCCTGGTGTCGGCAAAAAGTAAATTTATTTTTACCTCGTATTCTTTTCTTTCAAATGTGTTTATTTATATGCACTTCATGTATCCACATCTTAATATATTCTATTTCTTCATGCATCTACATCTGGTTAACAATTGAAAATTTAAAACTTCATTATCAGCTAAGTGTGACGGGAGATATTCACAAAAATATTTTCCAAACCACGCTGAATCTTGTTGAAACCTTAGGAAATCAGTATTTCTCGAAATATTTTCACAAACAGGTTCCGTGACTTCATTTGCTGGCACGAACTGTACCCCTGGCTATGTACAGCGGGTGGTATCTGTTTTCGTGATGCACAAAGTGCACAACAGCCGCTAGCACGCAGCACGCAGCTCTGCATGTGCATGAGTCCGTTATTCATGGCGCCCGCCCTGTTGCGGAGCGCCCTTCGCACCGCATGGCAGCAGCCGTTGCACAGTGGATTCCCAACGAATGGAAATAAAAGGTTGAACATGGGAAACCACTGACAATTACAACGCGCACATGTTGAAATATGGACGTTGACGATGACGGATGACTGTAAAAAATTCTCTTTGTGTTTGGGGTTTAATGCGGTGGAAAATTATTATTAGGTAGGTATTGATTTGATTGTGATCACGTGAAATATGGCGATTTTCTCTTGCAATGCGTGTGGGAATAAAATCAAGTTTTTTTATAAACGTTGTGTGAAATGGGATTTTCTGCATTTCATTATTCCGAGGAGTGATATGCTCTTCAGTAAAATAATATGTGATCTTCCTCTAAAATGTTACTTATTTGAAATTTTCCGATTTTAAAAGTTTTTAGAAAACTTTAAACTAAAGATGTTGGTAGTGATTGAGTTGAATATTTTTTTCTTTCTTTTCGCTTCTATGATACCAACTAATTTAATTTCTGTTGTTTATATCCAATATAGTCATATTTTGTTTCTAATTCCACGATTTTTTAGGTTTCGATTAATAAAACATTTTGTTTTTTAAGTAAATAAATAAACTGCACAACATATAATACAATAAAAACAAATAATATTGCGCAGATTATGTTGATAATTATATAAACTACCTGGACAGATAGCAATGACTTAAATATCATAAAATTAATTATATATGGGACATAGATTTATATTCTTGGGAGGGATGCAAAAAAACAATTATGTACATGTGTCAACGACGTTCGAGCGGAGTACAGAAAAATGCATACCACGAGTATTGTAAAAAAAACTCGAAAGATACTCAGTTTCAAAGTATTGATACTTTAAATAATGAATATGGAGTAATTCTTAAAAAAATGATTTTAATCATAAAATTGAAATATTTGCTTTTGTTCACTTTTTTTATTTTACTCCGAACAAAATGCCAAAATGTGGTATTTTGCATGTGGTTTTACTTAACTGTGTAATGAGCAACCGAACGTCGAAAATGATGTAACGTAATAATACAGTACGAGTAACCAATTTAGTGAAGGAATTTTATTTATTCGTAAATGATATTTTATACGAGGCAGTTTAGAATGCAACGGAATTTTCACTGATACATTGGCGATGCCTACGCTTAATGCGGAAACGAAAGTCAGCATTTGTGGTGATACTTGCTTTACTGCCATCTTGAGCGTTGGCTTGAGGACAGGGGGGAGCCCATGGGAGAGATATCCTCCACTCTGAATAATCAAGAAACAAAAATGAAAATATAAAATAAAAAGATAGACATGAATGTCATCAATAACACCGGGCGTTTATCATACATCTAATTAACAAATTATCATCCGAATCTATTTTACATTTGATTAATACTGAATATCTAGCTTAAATCAATGGTGTGACGATTTTACCACCACTCCAGCAATTAATAAAATAACCGTCTATAGACCTCGCCGCTTGAAAAATATAAATTCTGAACTTTCGAACTTCGATAGGGTCACGTTTCTTCACACTTATTGCGGAGATGAGTCGATGTATCTACTTTTCCCCCTAATGAGTCAAAAACTTGCTTCTTTCCTGCTAAAAAAATCTGGCTTGGTTTTCACGCTGTACAGTGCACATCTGCCTGTTTCTCCCGGTTAATTACATTATCTCTGGAATAATGGGTTTCTCTCTTCTTGTCCTTAGAATATTTTATTCGGAATTGATGGAATATCACTTGCTTGCTTAGAACAGTAAACTAATTTATTTTCCTTCAAAATGGTCATCCTCAGATTTAGACTGCTTTTTAGCAGTATATTATTTATATTCAACTGAGAGCAAATGCTGTTAGTATGAAAGAAATGATGTTAGTCTGGACCAGAGAGAATTGTTAAAATGATCCACAACAACGCCGTGATGCAGCTACCAAAAACCCTAGCTATCTCCGTCTGTCTCTGGAACCCAAAGGAAGCTGTAGAAGAAACAAAACTGTACAAAGGAGCTCCCAGGTTTTCGTGGGGAGCGCTTGTAATTCTCGGTTGGCAACAGCGGGTTCCCGAGAATGCACGCTGCGTCTTGGATGTTTTGCTTCCTCTGTTGCCAAGAGTTAGTGTTTGCACGAAACAACTTTAATATTCTCTCAACAACTTTATCTTGAAAGAAGACGCGTTTTGATATTCTAAATATTGTGAATAGATTTCTTGGAAAAGGTAGGCTAATAATAATATTTTCATACTTCGAAGAATGTGATCCTGTTTTTATATTACAAAAAGTGTATGTATGTTCTCTTGCATACTGATCCCAAAGTTGGACTTAGAAATATTTTCTTTTTGTTTTTATATACTATTTTACTACACTTTTTGTATATTCTGCAACATTTTAATTAATGGTAAGAACAAATTTCAAAGTTATTATTAGATATTTGTCCTGAGTAACTATCGTTTGAAAAGGATGAGTGGAACGAAATTGGAATAACACTCTTATCACTGAGAATTTAAATGTAAGATCCCCATATCTAAAATGATTCATCTTATGAAAGAAGAACTTTTATAAAATCACACACCTTACGCCCATACTGACTCAACACCTCCTACCATTATGTAAATTACGCATAATTTTTAGAAAAAAAATATTATAAGTCATATTTAAATCACATTTTTTTACACAATGGTGCAAGGAAACAAGTTAATCGCAGTACTAGTAAATTGATTTATTTTTTCGACATACTTTGATCGGTAATTGATCAATTTAAAAGGAGTAAAAATTTTAAATAGTTTTCATTTAACCCCCAAATTGAAATTTTTGAATTACTTCATGTGATGATATCCAAGGTTAAGAAACGAGTCAGTTGTTCAGGTACAAAGCTGACCTCGTAGCTGTCTTACGACACCGCAAGAGAATATCAAAGTACGAAAATTCCAAATGGTTGTCTCGTGAGGCAGCACTTTTTAGTTCTGCGGAAACACGATTCCATTCTGCAACTTGCAGTCACCTCCAATTCAGACTGCGCTCCCTAAAGGGGATAGCGTGGCGCGCCTAGAGCCCCATGTGCTTTGCGTTGGCGTGCGCTACGCGACACGGCGCTGGAATATCAAGGTCATCGCCTGAAGAGTGAGAGATACAATTGGAGGTGGCTTTGCTTTAAACAACTCCTGACGAGTTTATATTTCCTGCAAAGATTGAGTCACGAATTTCGTTTGCTATTTCCATGATACTAAAACAAACAGTGAAAACAATGAATAGATCACAAGAATGTTCATATTTTGCAAGCGAGTGATGACATTTTGATGAGATTATATTCAGCTAGATCGTTCAATAAGATTATACTCATTGGAGAATTAAATCATTTTTTAGTGTTAATGGGTTTAAGTGTTCTATTGGACCAATTCATTAGTGGTGGAATCCGCGCGATGTACAAATTGATAGGAAGGGTAGCCAGTGCTAGTCGGCTGAACTTCATGAGCAGATGTCTTCGCTCAATCGTTGTCAACGTCTGAGAGTGATTGATCTGTATCGGAATTGTAAACGGCGTTCGGAATAGGAACGATAGTTGGACTCAGGAACTATTGAACCCGGTGAAAGGATCGTGTTCAAACACAGGAGCTTGCACTCATGGAGTGGTGTAGTTTTTTGTATATGTACAAAAAGCGTCGCCCGGTCACACGCGGACATGAACCTTCAGTGTCATCACACGCTGGTTATTGTAACACTTGAATGTGAACGGAGTAGTTATAACAACCAGCGTTTGATGGTGCTGAAGGTTCATATCCTCGCGTGAGCTGGCGACGCTTTTCGTCCGTGCCCCCTCTCAATGAGTGCCAACTCGTGTGTATAATCTTCTTGGGTTCAAAGGAGCGATGAGACTTGAAGGACTGAAGTGTACTCATAAGGATGAAAGAACTCACTGGAACGACCAATTATCGCTTTTGGGAGGATTTTTACGTTTATGTCACGTTAAGATTTGTGGTGACGATTAATAGTTATATTCGAAGATTCTGTGGTGAATGATGAAGTAAAGAACGATGTTATTGGATTTTCTGTTCGAGGATATTAAACAGATATCCGTATAATATTAAAATATTATAATTATTATAAATATAATATTATAATTATTATAAATAATTCGTATAATATTAAAATATTATACGGATCATTTTCTAGAAAGTAATGAAAATTTTACCCAATTCAAAAATAGTTTATTTTGATATATTTCTTAAATCCAGTATTGTTAAATATATCATACGACCTTTAGATGGACAGAACATAACATTTATTGTAAAAGTTTTCAGCTGCCAGCATATGAATATTTATGTTCTATTACGTGAATGTTATTTCATATATTTTTGTATTACTAATGTTGCTGTGTTTAATTTGTCGTTTATTTATTGTGATGGAAACTAGAAATAAACAAATTTGGCCATTGTTGAAACAATATATTTTCTGCGATATTATTCACTTTTCAGGGATAACTGAAGTAAACGAACTATTATAATATTAAGTTGAACGAAGAACAACCGTTCACCAAAAGGAACGATTGGGGCGCACGACTCACTGAAAAAACTTGTTCCTTTGGATTCGTTCCTTCATGAACGTTACATCTCTGTTGACAGTAGCACGAATGAATTCCTCCATGTGCCGGCTGTATTCCGATTTCAAGCTGGAAATCATAGTGTATTACCAAATAATGACCAATGGAATCAAAGAATCGAATCAGAGGTCTGGTTTCTATCAAAAATATGTTTTTATGAATTTTTGAACCTTATGAAGCCAATATATCTTGAATTGTTGCCAGATTTGAAGTGTGTCTTGAATTGTTGCCAGATAACAATTAGTTCTCTCTGGACGCGTTTGCTGTTAAATATATTAAATATATTTGTTTTAACAGTAGTAATTTTATAGGTAATATAAGTATTGCTAATGTGTAGCATGTTTTCCAGTTTGCCAATACACAGTAATGTAAGTGATTTACTTAATGTGCCATTGCTCAAGGATATAATTTGCAATATATCTTAGTATTATACTATCCTGAAATGTATTCTTTGTTTGATTTCAACACATTTAAATATAACAAGATGCAACTAAAAATAGAGACGTAAGTTTTCGTATATTAATTTTGCATTTGTTTAAGACGTGTTGCATTGCAAAATTACTTCAAGACTGAGAAATAGTGTTTCGTATTTCTGAAATCTGTGTTATAAAGTCTAACATTTTTTAACATTGAGTGTTATTAAAAATTAAGCAATCTGTTTGGCATTTTATGCAATTGTTACATTGTATTTGTTTTCTAATAAATCTACAAATTTGAGGCTTAACACGAATGTGATAATGTTTTTTCCTAGTTCCTTTTATTGAGACGTGTTGTTTTAAAATAAAGTCATTGTTGAAAGATTTGATAGATGTGCTTCAATAAATATTACAAATATCCTATTAATTTGTAAATTAAATACATTTCAGATTTTGCCCCTTATTTCCATGTTGTTATGTTCTGTTTATAATTAGATTTCTAAGTATAAGAAAACGAATATATATTGTCGTACTGAGATAAAATCGGTGGAGGGGAATTTGAATGCTGGGATATGTAATATTAATAATTTCTACGTCTTCTGTTAGATGCACGAGACTTTCCACATTTAAGCGATCCCTCTAATACGGAAGGTATTTTTATGGCGAATCTTTTGAGTTCGCAGCGCGAAAGGAAATTTGGCATATGTTTATTCAAATCCAGACTATCTTAACGTTGAATCTTATTCAAAGTCACGGTCATTGCTTCCCGTTTTACGTTCGAATAAGGAAGTTAAATATTCCACTATATTTACTTGGTAGAGTGCGAATTAAATCCATATCTGAATATTTCTGAGATAAAATATCTAAAATTAACTATCAAAACACAGGATTCAATTTTATGTAATTTTTTTGATAAATTGATTTCGGTATTATGTACCTTAAAAGTGTAACAAAAATGCACTAAGAAGCTAGTGACCTGTGAGTTAATTCCAACAGTATGAAGGATGTTTCCACATGCACCAGAATAGAGTAAAGACGGCTGCATCCTAGCAACGTGCACCAGAGATGCAGAGCAGTGATAACAATCAACCAGAGACGAATCAGTGATTCGGTTTTTGTGAACTGAAGGTGTGAAATCTATAGACAATCTCCATTGCTTCATATCCGGGTCGTGTTGTGGACACGGATATGGTCAGGTACGTCGTGCTGTGTATTGTGATCACAGATCAACGCAGCTGTTTAAGTTAAGTGAAAACTAACGACTGACAGTTTTGACTTAACCAGTTGCAGTTTTAAACAAATGCAAAATTAATATACGAAAGTTTTACACATCAGTGATGCATACACTATGACTTCCAGTTTCATGAGATTTCTGCAAGATGAAATACTTGCAGTTGAATCAGCAATTGAAGTAGTGATGTGTGAATGCGAGTTAATAACTTCTGCCTCGTGTTTTACGCATTGAACCATATGCGTGGAACACTCAAAGAAGAAACTGGAGCAATTACAGTTACCTCCTTTTATCCTCATCAATTGGGACCGGTGCAGATAATCAAGTATACGAATAATTGGATTTCTTTTTTTAAAAAAAGCTATTTTTAACGCAAAATAATTAGGGAGTATCGTATTGTTGAGAAAAAAAATGAAAACTTGTAATATATAATTTAAAATTACAATTCCTGTCTATAGCGGTAACAGTTTGGTAAAAAGTAATAATAGTTTAGGGTGCAGTAATTAGAAATAAAAATGTGCAGTAATTAGATAGTAAACATTTTTTATAATCGAAATTATTTTACGAAACTGTGATGTGTATTTTATTTTATTAATTTGAATATTATATTTTTAAATTTTATTTTATTAGTTTTCAGAAATTAACTGTTTCTTTACCTTATACGACAATACAGGCGAGATAATTTTGAACAATAAATTTAAAGATGTGATAGGTCTGTAGTTTTTGTTTTTGATTTTTTTAAATACCCATTTCTTTGTTCTTTGGTTTTAAGTAGGTGTTAGTTTGAGGAATTAATGAAGGGATATCTGAGGAATCAACAAACATGTCATTAATTATGTCTAGAAGGGAGGTATGGAGTGTTACTACTTCCATCATAAATTTTGAATGCCATCTGGCGTTTTCCAGTTACACAATTTCTTCATTACATTTTGATGTCGGAATAGGTTATGGTAAGTTTTGGCTTAGTTGATGAACATTTAGGGTGTTCGGCTTCTATCCAATCAGCTTATTGTTAACAGGACAAGTCTATAATCCACTCCAATATTCTTAAATGACCGTTATAGCTGGTGGACTGCCTTGGATATGGGTCTCTGATAGACAATTGTAAAACTTTCTGACTAAGACAAAATTTTGGTTTTTTTCATCTACTTTGTGTGTTTCTTAAGGGCAGTTATTTTTTGTTTCAGCATATTGATGTGTACGTTTCATCAAATTTAGGATCCTCTTTTAGTATTCCTTGTGTTTTATTGATGTGATGTACTCTCCTTCAGTTGTTGTTTGCTTTGGTTTGTTTTCACTTGGTATCAATAGTCAAAGACGACTGACTTTCGTTTCTCTGCTGCGAAAATACGAGTACGCTGACCTCTTTTCAGTAGGAGACAAAGTCAATTGCCACAACCTCACCTCGCCCATGTTCTAAAATTTGTTCCTTCAGTAAAGTTCTTAGATCTCATCTTTGATTAGAGACTTAGTTGGATTGAACATCTTATCAACCTAAGAACTAGAGCATTAAAGTCTCTGAACCATTTGAAGTGCCTGGGAAGCAGGGAATTGGGAGCTGATCGCTCTTTGTTGCTCCAATTTTATCGAACATTCATAAGATACCGGCTCGATTAAGGCTGCGTTGCTCATAGTTCTGCTCGTACAAGTTTTAAAAACGTTGGACAATGTCCATCATTCAAGAATTCGACTTATTATGGGAGCCTACCTTACTAGTCCCATTCCCAGTCTGTATGCCTAGAGTGGTGAACCTCACTTTCCGTCCGGTGGCAGTTACTCATATTACGACACTTTACACATGACGCACTTAACCCGACAATCTGGTACGCAATGCAGTATTTCATCCGTCCCCTTCTCTTACAAGCGAAGCTTGTAAAGAACGTGTAACCGCTGCTCAGGCCACAAGCAAAATGATTAAAAAGAAACGAGGACGTCCCAAAGGGTCAAAGAAGTATAAACCTCCTAAGAATAAACAACCTAAACATCCACAGAGTGTAGATAATTCGTCAAGGAATAAAGGGATAGTGCTACGGAGAAGTAAGAGAAATAAAATGCTTGAGTAATTCATTGCATGGGGCTACAAAGGTATACTATATAAACCCCGCCAAACGACGTCTCATCAGTCATTCAACGATTTTTCCGGGGACTCGCAACAAAGATCTTAGCTCCAGATGAACAAGACGGTTTGAAGAGCTATCTACCGTGCCTCATTCCTGGATTGGTAAGTTAAGCACGGTGCCAACAATACGGCAAGTTTCTAAGATAACAGATTTTGGGATTTTGGGAATAAGATTTTTGGGATGCAGATTTAGTTTTTCCAAATTTTCTTGAAGGTTCTTATTTATGAGGTCATTTGCTGTAACAACGACTGATAGAATTTCTACAGTTTCGAGTTTATAAATGTCTATATTCTATTGAAAGTGGGATGTATTTTGAAATCTTATCCACTTCTGCTTTGTCTATGTTGTGATCTGCTGGATGGGTGACATCAATGATGAATGCTTTTCGCTCCCTGACATTATGTAGTATAATATCTGGTCTACTAGCTGGGACTGTTTTATCTATGTATTTTGGTAGGTCATAATATAGTTTAAAATCTTCGTTTTATTTTGTAGGTCTTGCTTGGTATTTATAATAGGGCGTGGTCATTTCAGCTCCTTCTGTTAAAATTCCGAATCTTGTTGCAATAGATTGGTGTATAATGTTAGCAGTCAGGTTACGCCGGTGCAGATACTGTGTTAGCTAAATTTGTACATCCAGTTGTAATGTGATCTATTGTTTCTGATGACAGGTGACATATCTTAGGTATACATTTCTCGTTAACAGTTTGCTATGTACTTTCTATAGTTGCGATGACTTGATCCTGGATTGCTTACAAGAATCCCTCCGTCTCTCCAAATAGAACCCCATCTCTGAGCCATTGAACTGAAGCATCGTGATCGGCATTTTCAAGAGCATGGGGAAATCTGCCATTGGGAGGCTTGGCCTTCCACATCCTCAACCAGTTCTTGAATGTAGGATAGTTTTCACTGTTACTGAGGTTCATTGGAATGTAACCTTTGTCACTCGATACTACTGTTTTGTGTAGTGGAGTCATTTCAGATTTTGCACGAAAGTACTTCTTGAATCCTGTTACTTGACGATTACACAACACTTTCAGGTCCAACAAACCACACCCACCTGCTTTCCTAGAAATGTAAATACATTCAACTACGGCTTTAGGGTGGTGCATTCTGTATTTTGTGAGAGTTGTACGTACCATCCTGTTTAAATTTTCAAGATCTGTTTGTGACCAATTAACTATCCCAAATGAATATGTCAGAACTGGAATGCACCAAGAATTAATTGCTTAAATTTGGTTTTTGAAATTAATTATGTCACCAGAATTTTGATGACACGTTTCCTATATAAGGATTCCAGTTGGTGTTTACTATGTTTCTTGATTATTAGTAGACTTTGGTTGAAACCCAGATATTTATAGCTGTTATAAGAATTCAATGCTTCTATTTCACAGGAGTTTGATTGTACTTTTAATGGGACAGACAATTCTTCTTTTTTACATCATTTAACATTCAACACAGCACATTTGTCGCATCCAAAATTCATTTGTATATCTTTATTAAATTGTGCAGTGATCTCCAGAAGTCTGCTTCTTTCATCTTTATCTTTAGAAAATAATTTTAAGTCATCCATATAAAACAAGTAGCCAATAAATCATTTTCTACACCCGATTTGCTCTTCTGTTAGTATATTTTCGGTCTCTATATGTTGGGTTACTTTCTGCGTGATTATAGATGAAAGGATTTTGTATTAAGACAGGTAATAGGCCTGTATTTTTTTTTTTGGTTTCAGGATTTTTAGGCTTCAGATAGGTGATTGCTTGGGACATGAATCTTGATATTTGATTTGGATTGTGAATAACTTTGTTGATGGTGCTCACTAAAGGAGTATACAAGACTGTTAGGTAGTTCCACCAAAAATTGTGTATTCTGTCTGGCCTATTAGTGGGGTCAAGACCTGAATGTTGTAAGAGATACTTATTTAAGGTATGACGAATTTCGTCTATTTCATTTACATGCTCTGAGTTATCGACTAGGTTTTCATTTACTTGGTGGAATGTATTCTTTGGATGCGATTGTGGATATAGATCACGATCATTGTCTTGTTCAGTGGAGTTCAGTTCACTTGGTCCACAATAGGCAAAGATTCGAGGTTTTCGTTTGCTGTCACATCTTGATGCTTCTGTCGCATTATCAACTCCGCCTCTGATTTTAATTGACTAAAAATTGCTTTGGGGTTAAGGTTGTTGGTAACTATTGCTCATGAAACTCGCAAGCTTCATGTAATACGTACGCATGATAAAAGTATTAATTTCTTTGATCCATTTCATGCGGGTATCTTGACGGACTGCTTGGGTGCTCTCAGATAAAAGTGAATTTCTCCTCTGGGAAACACTTTCTGCCGTTGTAGTTCCTGATATTGTTTGACTACAATCAGTTTCGGCTGTAGCAGTTTCGGGTTGCCCGGTGTTTGCCAGCCTGTTCAGCACAGCATCACTAGCGGCTCGCATGCTTCATGGCCAGCGCAAGCTCCAACCATGCCCTGGCGCTCCCCAGGCAGCTACATGTTTTCCGAGGTTGTACGACTTCTTAAATGCATCACCATATACAATAGGCTTGACTTTATATCGGTGTCTTCCTTCACCTTAAGAGCCCTCCCTACTCTGAAAGAGGTTTATAAAGGAGGGTTATGGGAAGGAAAACTCTTCAGTTAGGTGACGGGAATCCCTGGTTACACGGTTCACCCAATGACTTCCGTGGGAGGGGGAGGGAGAAAGTGTGAATAGATGGATACATTTGTGGGGAAAGGGACAGCGGGCAGCTGCTCCAGTTGGTTGCTTCTTACGACTGGGGGAGGTCCCATTGTGCTATTCTTCAGATGGTCCTGGACACCACACGGGTATATAATAATAATAATTATTATTATTATAACTATTTGAATCCACACACATCGAAAGCGCTCTTGGAAATTTATGGGGATAGGGGGGAATTATGTCGAAAAGTTGTGCACCACGTCTGTACCAAAAATAACAAAATAATCACAGTGAAAGTGCGTGGTCTTGCTGCAGGAAATGTCTAAAATAAATGTGGTCGTCAAACGCAAATTTCTTCTTCTAAGGCACTACATCATTCCTTTGTAGAACGATTTGTCCTGCTCTATCACAGCCTTCTATTCCTTTCTTTCTATTATTTTATAGTCCAATTCTTGATTTTCATGTTCCTGATACACTTCAGCACATCATCTCTCCGCCTGTGTTTTGGCCTTCCTCTCTTTTTGGAGGATAAGGGGAATCAGTAGAAGATTTTCTTCACTGCTCTATCGTTGTCCCTCCTATGTAGATACCCAAAGCTAAGTCTCAGTGGCTTTATAAAATTTATTATGTTTCTAGATTTAATTATTTCATCTATTTCTCTATTATTTCTTATTCTCCAGGTGCCATCGTCTAATTTCATTGGGTCTTATACTATTCGAGAAATCTTCCCCTCAAATATCATTAGCCTTTGGATGTCATTTGCTTTGGGAGTCAATGTTTCGGCTTCGTATGGAACTACTGGTCTTATTACCACTGTGTATAGTTTTAATTTGGCACTTGGAGAGAAGTTAATTTTTAAACAATGCTTCATGAAAAATGCCCTGTTTCCAGCTACTATTCTTTCTTTAATTACTTCTTCAATTGAATTATCTCCGTTTACTATAGAGCGAAGATATTTGTATGAATTAATTTCTTGATACACCACATCATCAATAGTGATATCTGTAAGATCCCGATCCCCTGTCTTACATCTCATATATTTTTTTTTATGCGTGTTGATGAATAGTCCATATCATAAGGAGTTTAGTTTGAGTTCAGAGAAGACCTTTGCTAATGTTTTCCTTGACCTGACGATTAGCAATAAATCATCAGCATGAGCCTTACATTGTTTTAATCGAGTGAAAATGTTACCCTTGAGATCCAATTGGGTCAGGATTATGTCCATTGCTACACAAAGCAGAGTCGCCGATAGAGGTTCCCTTGCTTGACCCCAAACTCAACATTGAACTCATCACTTAGCTGATTATCGATTCTAATTCTAGCTTTGATATTACTTATTGAGAGATTTATTAAGTTTCTTAGTTTTCCTTGGATCTCCTAGTCAGCAAGGGTTTGCATGATTTCCTCTCTGAGCACGGAATCAAAAACTTGTGTACAGTCAATGAACATGTTATGTAATTCAATGTCATATTCGTGACATTTCTCGTATATCTGTCTGGTCAGGAATACGTTGTCAATAGTGGATCTATTATGGCGCAATCCGGCCTGTGTCGCATAATTTGTTTTCCACTAGTAAAGTTAGCCTATTATTCAGTGTAATAGCGAAGATTTTATAAGCTATGTTTAGATGTGTTATAGATCTATAGTTTTTACAGCCATACCTGCTACCCTTTTTAAATACGTGGAATATAATAGCTTCATTCCATTGTAGTGGAAGTCCCTGAGTCTTCCATATTTTAAGAATTAGTTGGTGTAATTCCCTTTTAATGTTCCTTCCACCAAACTTCATTAGCTCTGGGGGAATATAGTCTGAGCCAGCTGTTTTGTTTTCGTTTAAATGATTAATAATATAACAAACTACATTAAATGTTTGTTCTTCAACTTCGCCCTCGTGTCTTGTCTGATCGTCTATGATAATATTTTCTTTAATTTTATCAGGAGGGTTAAAGAAGTATCTCCATTTTCGTAATAATTGTTCATCCTTGGTCAGTATGTTGCCTATCCAGTCTTTACATAGGTCTGGAGGATTTTGGTTCACCTTGAATCCACCCTCATCCTTAAAGAATTTTCTTGACTCGTTACGTTTATAATTTATTTCTATAGCTCTATCTTTATCATTTATCCAATTTTTCTTCTTCTTTTGACACATTTTCTTGGCTATCATTCTTAGGACTTGATATTTCTCATAATCGACCCTGGTTCTTGTTTGTAGCATCTTATTCCTTGGTTTATTTTTCATTTCTATGGCTTCCTTACAATCATCATCCCACCACTCGTTTCTCAGTTTTTCTGTATTACCTTTAACTACTGATTCCTCTGTTGCTTTAATTATTTTCCCTTTGATGTCTTCCCAATCTTCATTTATATCTTCTATTACGTTTCGATCTTTTAAGCTGTTTGATAGCAACTTTCTATATGACAATAACCTTTGCGGATTTTGTATGTTCATTTTGTTCCATTTAATAGTTGCTTTTATTTTCGCTAGATATGTTACTGGGAGTCTCTAACGTTGGTTTTTAGCAGATAGTGGCCAGAATCTATATTGAGACATCGTAATGATTTTACTTCTTCAATAAGCTCCTTACGTTGGGTGTACACCAAAACATGGTCGATCTGGTTTAATGTTTTAAAGTCTGGCGTTAACCAAAAAACTTTATGCATTGAATTGTGCTGGAACTGGGTACTCATTATTATTAAATAATTAGCTGCAACGAATCCACACAATAAAAATAATAATAATTTTTGTTTGTTTTGTTATGCATAGTGTGCCTCCAGTAACACTGCGGATAGATTCCTCCTTACCTAGTTGCGCATTAAGATATAAAATTCTTAATGTATCACTTTAGGTATCCTATCAACTGCGTTTTGAAGCTGGTCATAAAACAATTCTTTGTCTTTTTCAGAGTGATCATTGGTGGCAGCATACACATTAATTAAGAATATGTTGTTATATTGTCCTTTGAATCTTAAGATGCATATTATTTCACTAATTGGGTAGAATCCAATGACATTTCTGCAAACAAACGTTTTACAAGAAAGGCAGTGCCTGCTTGTCCTGTTCGATTATCTGGGCCATTATAATAGTAGGTGAATTGATCTTTCTTGATATAACCACTTCCGTTCCAACGGGATTCCTGTACTGCGACAATTGACATTTGTGTTTTCTCAATTTGATCCATGAGTTGTTGTAATTTTCCGGGCTGCATCAAAGATTTAACATTCCACGAGCCTATAATCAATTTCCCTTTTCCTCGCCAGTTCCGTCGTTTGGTATCCGTTATATTCCGAGGCTGCCTGCTACAGCGTTAGCATTTTTAGTTTTTACGAATGATGAGGAGCTGGCCCAACATCAACCCTCCTCCTTTGTCCGGATTTGGGACCAGCAACGACCCTGGAGAACTACTCGATCCACCCTCCAGATTCGCAGGCGGAGTTCAAACGTAAATTTATTTTTCTTGTTCTTAGACGGTTTACTTTTGTAGAGGAAGAGGACCGCTTTATAGAGGAAGAGGTGTCCCTTTTTTTATATGCAAACAATGCGAGAATGTTAAGTTTCTTTTCATTACTCATGAGTGATATGACCATTGTTGTGCTGTTTGTTGGTTCCTGCGGAGTAGTCTTTCCCGAGATGCCTCAAAGCTTTGGTCTCCCCGGTGTTTATATTTAGAGTCTAGGGCCTGAATTTACTTCGAGATGAACGAATTTTCGTTGGAATTCGTCGACTTGATAAGTGTTCTCTGCATTTTATTCTAATAAAATAATCTGTAATTTCGGTGCACTGATGTCATTGGCGTCCGTTAAGAAGTGAGAAATAGATGAAGTATTAATTGCCTTTAAGGAAATAAAAAGGATGAAGGAAAAATATTTTATAAGTACATGAATATTACTTATTTATACAAATTTGAGTTGGAACTTTTATTAGAGAACCCAGAGTTAAAAATATTGGAAATTAAGGAACAAAATTTTCCTGTAATATTATTGTAAATGAGGTAAATTGTATCAGAGGTATTGTTAGTTGTGAAAACAGGAAACGTAACGTGGACAGGCAAAGAAAAGGAAAGAGATAATGCTTTTTAAATAGAAAAGATTAGATTAACTGGTAGTTCTTCGCTGATATACGAAATAAATGTAGAGGATCTTCCTAGTACGAAACAATATTTCATATATCTTCTATATCATTGGAAAATATTATAAATCTTCGGTTTCAGTCAAGAAATCAGCAGCAGTTGGTGAAACGGTCGGCAATAATTGTTATATATTTAAAAGTAAAACTGAAGACGTTTTCAGAAAAGAAGGGTTAGATTTCAGTGCGTGAATATTATTTAATCACAGTTATAATTATAAGTGCTTTTGTGCGGAAGGTAAAAAAATGGATAGAAAACAAAAGTTAAGACGAACTTAAAGAGATGAATTCTAGTATGAATCCAAATCAAATAATTTAGATGAGTACTTGGTATCAAAGAAGGATATTTATATTTATAAAGAAAGAGCAATGTATTAAGTAAATATTATTTTTGACCAATATTTTTCAAGATTTTTGAGGATCATGTTGAGAAAAATCAAACCATTGAATTTTGCTTTGATTATAGAATGTAATCCAGGACCAACGATAGACGGTGCATTCAGTAAGATTAGTATTGTAGGAGGGTCTTCAAAACTGTCTAATAATAAAAGTACTTGTTTATTGCAATTTGTATGACTTGTAGATTTTCGATATCACATTTAAAATTAGAAACAATTTTAATATTGTTTACTAAAGTTATTTGAAATGTTGGATTTACAATGCGACGTCGTGGTTCAAGTGCATAAAAAGATGATTATCACAGAGAACGAAAAAATAAAATAAAACGGGATTGGTAGGAATTGATGCGTATTATTTTATTCACCTTGATAAAATGTAAAAGATGAAACTTAAGAAAACATACTTTAGATAGTTGAGTTTGGGAGAGAAAAAATATGATGCCGGAAGAAGCAAAATTTAAAGAATTTAGAAAATAAGGAAGCAGTAGATCATGGGGTAAAGCCATTATATAGCTATGATTTCGATTGAATCAATAGAATTCAAGAAGTAAAAGAAATATGAGACTACTTTTCTCCTCATACGAAAATTAGGCTGAATGTATTTATTTCCTTTCATCTCCAATGGAAGCAGGTGATGAGATGTGGTCTTCTTATGTGACTGGGGAATTACTATGATACCAGAAACCCTTCTACGCACCTTCCCTAGGCAGATTATTAATTAATGAAATAATTAGTGAATGTCGAATACCGATCAGTGATTGTTACGGTGGAATGAGAGACAGATGATACAGAAGTACCTCGTAAAATATCACGAAAACCCTCTTTGTCTAACCCTGCACGTACTACTGAGATGAACCGGGATATCGCCTAGCGTCCCAAGATGAATGGGAGGACGCTAAGCACTACGCCACGTGCACACTATGACATTCTCTACACAAGCAGCCAATTTTAAAAAAGTAATAGATAAAAATCAAAATCAAATGACATTTTCGGAAAATGTAGTTCATAAAAATTCTTAACTTGTAGTGTGACTTAGCTGTAAGTTATATGTAGCTTAATTGTAAGTAATAGAAATAAAATAATTCCGAAAATCAGACATGTTTTGGGAAGCTTGTGCAATTATTTGTGCCCTAAAGACCAAAGTAAAACTTAGCGATACTGTCGTAACAATCATGAGATATATTGAAATAGTGTAAACGTTGCGTAATGCAGTTAGCGCATAGTTAACATTTATTTAATTGTTAATATAATAATAATAATAATAAGCATCTTTATTTGGAGGCGAAGTTAAGGCAAATGCCTTCTCATAAACTTAACCTCTTTGTTAATACATTTACATGGAAAAATAACTATATATGACATTAACTATGCGATAAAAGATAGATTAAGAAAAATAAAAAAAGGAAGAGATATGAGAAAAGAAAGAATAACTCATTCGTCCATCACCATTCATACAGTGGTCCTTGTGTTAATGCAACTCCGAGAGCAAAGAGGATCGCAATGTATTGGAGAAAGAGTATTTTGTTGAAATATATATTACGGTTGTTCCACAGTTTGGCCCCCTCGATAGAGAAAGAACGAGAAAATTTCAGAGTTTTATGTCTGGGAATTAAAAGAACTAATTTTGAAGAAGAACGAGTATTTAGATTATGTCCATCGGAAAGAAATTGGAAAAACTAATGAAGATAGGTTGGGGTTTTGATCTGAAGTATTTTATGAAGGAAAAGGAGAGAATGGAATTTATAAAATTATTTTCCTCTTCAACGACTTTTAGATATTAACTTCATTGTATATGAAATTAAGGTAAGAACGTCTTCGTTTAAATGAACATTCATTTTGAATTACATGAAACCTTTCATGAGTTCGGCATTTGTATTTACAAATGGTTTAATCGAAATGACTCCTCCATTGATGCGATGACGAAATACCAGATATATACAGACGAGTATTAATGTTGATGTACTACCATTAGAAGCGGATATGAAACCACATCTGCACGGCATTGAATTGTTTCCCATTAATTTTTCTCTGTCAATATTAGATGGGTGAAGGAGCTGTCAAATTGATAAAACAGGTGACCTCAGCCATCAATCAAAAAAAAATTGTCACTATTATGTCGTTCTGTTAATGTCCGATTGAAATATCAAAATCACGTACTCGCATTGAATGGTACTCTCGCTAAAACAGTCTAAATTTTATAAAAATATATACAAAGGTTTTCTTTTGTAATTGCAAAAAAATCACAAATGAAGTAAATGATTTCAGAAATTGGAATAATATATTTCAAAGAAGTTATGAACTTTCTTGATATTTCATGAAAATTCCTTTCTTCTATAATCAAAGTAAGTACAATATTCTATAGACAAATAGTATTCAACCACTTTTATTTATTTATTTAGTATACTAACTGATTACCCGGTGTTGCTCGGAATTTTTCT
Source organism: Laupala kohalensis (assembly GCA_002313205.1). Classification (NCBI taxonomy): domain Eukaryota; kingdom Metazoa; phylum Arthropoda; class Insecta; order Orthoptera; family Trigonidiidae; genus Laupala; species Laupala kohalensis. The sequence goes on along the minus strand of NNCF01128919.1, from coordinate 571,920 downwards.
TAGACTCCTCTTCTTTAACTCAGGAAAAAATAAAATTGATCTATATTGTAAGATTAAAATACTTTTACTTATTGGTTTTTAAAAACATGTATCGCATCCTAATTTTTCTAATTCATTATAATACTAATTTAATATAAAACTTGACTGTATACACCATCGCGCGTGAACCGCGCCGATCGAGTTTCCGCTTCCGAGTCATGACGCGGCTGCACAATTTCATTAAAATTCTTGTAAATTCTAAACTATTCTTGGAAATTTTACCATTTAAAGACTTTTTTACCTTTCTTAATTGCACAAAACACACAATCCATTAAATTTGATGATGAATGATTTCTTTTCTTCTTAAATTACTCTCTTTAATTGAAGAACTTAAACACGTTTTATGAATAATTTAGGTTAATTTTTGTAGATAGACATATACAGTCGCGGANATTTAGGTTAATTTTTGTAGATAGACATATACAGTCGCGGACTTCTTTTGTAGTGCTCTCTGAGGCAAACAGTATTGCCATTTATATTATATTGCCATATATCGGTTCAGTTGTTTAATCGTGATCAAGTAACAAGCACACAGTCACACTTTCGCATTACGCATTTTTATCTATTAGTATGGATGGTTTTAATGTCTTATTACTTTCGTATATACGTAGTATATAGAAACTATTGTAATTGTGAAAAAAAAAAAATCGAAAACGAGATCTGTCTGTTTGTGTGTGTGCAGCGATTCTGAGTAAATGGATGAATCAATTTAATTCGCATTTCATATTTACGGCAGAATTTACACGTGCTCTATTTTTTTTTACTTTAAAGCAAAGGGTATTTCACATGAAGGTCAAAGTACTCTTTTGAATGTTTCTCAAACAACAGCTCCAACCATTTTGCTTAAATTTTCCGTACGTAAAGTACAATTATTATGCATTACATCCGCATAAGCGGTATTTCGCTGGAAAGTTTGGTATAGACGCAGAAAAATTATTTCTGTCTGTATACTTACGCATTAGTTTACTGATTCAAGAAGTTTGAATAATATATAGTAGTGTAAATGAACCAAGTAGACGTAGAATACATTTTTCGTAAACTGAATTGAAAGATAAATAATGAAAAAATACATAAGAGGACAGCAAACGCACTGAAGGTACGAAAATACATCAATTTCTGTCTGCAACGAAAATACATTTACGTAACAATTTTAGTATATGCATAAGACTCAGAAGACGCTAAATGTTTTGAAATAATATTATAAATATATATTTTTCCTTCAAAAATTCAAATAAGAGACTGTAATAAGTTGATCGAGCGTCCTTGAGCACGACCAAAAGTTATTACTTATTTAGTTTATTACTTTGATCATATACACAGCATATAGGGCCGTGAAAAAATTCGGTCCCGGGATTTGGACTTAAATATTCATTTTGTGGTCCCTGATACCAAAAATGTGGGTTTTAAAATACCACGATCATAATGTATGTTTATGATGCGATGTTTGAATATGTCGAATAACGGATGTGCAAAGAGTCTAGTGAACTAGATATGACATGTGTTTACGTGATAACTTTACGTCCGGTGGTTTTGGGAATTTTATCTGTTTGCTGAGGAAGTTTACGTATCAGATGTTTCGACAGTCGCTTTTTGGTGATTGTTGAGGTTGCTATGGTCGGGAAGGTAGGGTGTCATTTTTTTCAATAGTGGTGCGTATTGTTTGAAACGTGAGCAGATGGTTTTAGATGTTCACGCAAATTGGTTTCTTAGGTAATATCTACAAGGTAATCGGATTTTTAATGTCTTGGATGATTGACTGATAAAAACGGCTCCTGTATGTCTTATGTAGCAAATTGCTATAATTTATTGTTATAATTCTGTTTGCAACGTTATTAGAAAACTTTAATTGAATAATATTTTTTAATTCATTAAAATAATTAAACCTGTGGACTCAAATTAAATCACTCGACAGAAATTTAAATTCTAAATTGCAATGACCGAAAATTCATTGCAATTTAGAATTTAAATTTCTGTCGAGTGAAAATATTTTCTGAAAATATATAAGTGACCGAATTTTCTTTCTGACTTTATTTAAAAAGTAATTAAGAAAATTAATTGAGTGTTTGTTTTGATTTCGCGTGGATAATATCTCAATAACTTTTATATCATTCGAAATGGATTTTACAGTCTACTTTTAGCTAACCTCCAAAATCCAAACAACTGAATTTTTAAATTGGATGTGGCTTATATGTAAATATAATTAAAGGAATTATTTAATAAAAGATTCAAATAGAGAGCTGGAATACGACCAAAATATAGGGGGTCCTGAAACCTTTACCCAGTTCGACCGAGCGAAAATAATACCCGAGCTCTTCCTCTCCCCAGGGTGCAGGGAGTGGCCTTCATCATATTCTCCAAGATTTAATATTCATATTTATTTTTACTGTATCAATCAAGTTTTCATTTCTTTTTCGCTCTTATGTTCTACGGAGATATATTAGGGGCAGAAACCAATCGATATTACTGTCGATAGTTTAGAATATCGACCAACATTGATATTTAATAGTGAACTATTGATAGTTTCCGATAGTCACATTTGAATACTCTCGCATCCCTCACGAGCTGTCACCTTTACTACAACTTTGAACACCTGCACGGGATGGTTTTCAATCAGAAGGATCAATTCCATTAGTGACTGGAAACGTAATTGAATCACTTTTCTGGAACTCGGTGGCAGTAATTCGACAATTCATTTTTCTGCGTATATCCCTTGTTAACTATCGTTCAAAATAATAACTTATCATTTTACGTTTTTCAGGCGTTGATAGATTTTCTAAATTACGTAACCATGCATCCATTGAGTTGACAAGATCAAATTGTAAATAAAAATGTTCATCAAGCAAACCATATTAAATCAATTTAACAGCAATTGATCTTGATGAGACCTGATTTGGCTATGTATTCTGTTATTTTACTCTGCGTATCAATACAATTGTAAACTAGTTAATAAATTGAAACTATAGAAACCATCGATAGGTATCGATAGAATTTAGTACAACTATCGTCACTGATAGGCGACACTACTGAGAGACTTAATACGGCCGTATAGCACGAGTTTGTGCCGTCTCCAAAAATGAGCGAAATCTGCATATGGGTTTTTTTTTACCCAAGGACAGCTTTAGATAGCAAAACGTTACGACAGAACGTCTTTATTCAACAATCAGTAAGTTATTTTCATTTTACTAACATTTCATACAATTCCAAAATCTATTTCATACTAGACCAATTTCAAAATTTTGAAGTCTTTTTATGCTAGTGACGTAATAAAATTTTCTGTGAATTGGTACCATGATAATTTCAAATATTTTTTTTCCGGGGAGGACCTCCGAACTGGGGAGTTTTGCAGACTCTTCTGTCATCCCAGTGCCGCTCAGCGAAAATTACTTAAAATATACTCTGTCGTATTCTGAAAAAAAGCAGTTTCCGTAAGTTACAGGGGAATAAGAGACAATGGAGGACACGTAGCAGCAGCGACTCATTCNTTCTGAAAAAAAGCAGTTTCCGTAAGTTACAGGGGAATAAGAGACAATGGAGGACACGTAGCAGCAGCGACTCATTCGCGAAGAGTGGCAGCAGTTGGAGGATCGTGTGTCTGAAGGTTCGTGGAAGACCACAGACGCGACACCGGTTGACAGCAGAGGCAGTGCCCTGTGGCGACGATGCAAGCGGTGGGGCACAGCTGGGAGCATTGGGCGATATTAGCGGCAGCAGACACACACAGCGGTGACATGCCTCTGGACTTCCCGGGCGCTGCGCTGCGGTGGGCAACGAGCGCCATCTGCTGCTGCGGTCTCCAATCAATGCAAGCGCTATGGTCTCCACGCCACGGCGCGGGTTGCCTCTCTTCCACGAGGACGTTGGGAAGTTACGACCAGTCTTTGCTCTTACTGAATCTAACATGGCGAGGAAAAGAAATAACATTTTGCATAAAAGTTTCAAGAGATATAATTTAATTCTTGAATTCTCACTCTATCACACGAAAGAACAAAACACGCACGTATTACCTTTGCATCACACTAAGAATTTCGATTGTTCATTTCTTTTTGAACGAATTACCTGTACATATTCTGATCCTAAGAAGAAGTTCTGATCAGGAGTTACAGAAATACAAATAATTTAAGGTGACAATAAGTTTGTAAATTTGAAATAGACGCGAGAAAAGAAGTCAGTATTGCGACAGACCTCTACAGTCTGAGTAAGAGGCGAGTGCAAAATTCCTGAGACGACACGAACAACGAGACGTTAAAAATGACGGACTGCTATTGGAGGACTGTACGACATCGTAGACTCGCCGTCGAGACATAGTAGACGTGGGACATTGACGAGATCAAATAGAACATGCATTTTTGTTTGTTTTTGTTTTTGCTAAATTGGCTAGCACGTTAAAATTAACTTTCTGGGGTGCTAATGCATTCATTTTATCATGACCAGTTTGTTGTAATAAATCGCGTGAAGCGACCTCAATTTCAGACTTACGGAGGCTGAATAACTATTTAAATGGTATATTTTCCCACATTATCCCGTCCATTTGTTTCCTGTTATTTTTCGCCTTTACAGCAACAGAATGCAGTGAAGCTGGCACCTCAGAAGACAGGTGTGAGTCGCGTGAGTGCATTCCATCTTAAACAGCATCAAAACTGTGATGCTATGACATACTGGGACAGGATTATTTTTGCGTTGCACAAGGACTAGTAAGAAGATACCATTGTGGGACTAGATATTGTGGGACAAGACAGCGTGTAGCATTGCAATATGCTGCGAAAAAGTTGTATTATAAAAAATTATAATGGGCTACTCCTGGGCTCTATACCTGGTGAGAGTAAAAATCAGAGCAATTTATTTCAATACTTTCTTCTTTCAACACTAGTGGTAAATGTACGATAGTGTGAAAACTTTTCTTTTTTGCATATTGCGAACAAAATAGTTTCTATTTTTAGACTCCGTTCCTCTACAGTATATCGCACAGTGGGGTGGAAAAACACTTGTGTAGGAATCTCACAAGTTATCGTCCTTATGGTCCGTTGATGGACAATTTGAAATTAATGTACAACAATCGATCAAATCACGTTTGAATTTATTTGGAGGTGAAAGTAAGACTTATGTTTTTCCTTTAAGTTCAATTTTTTTTCAACATAATGTATTCACGACTACATACTTCTTACTCAGTATCTAACTTTAGAGTAGTTGAAAGAGGGTGATTAAAATAATTTGTTCATTAAACTCCAAGTACAAATTATTCGTAATGTTTAGTGTCAATTCTGATTCTGAGGAGTTTCAACTAGAGGAAAATACTCCTCTGATAGTTTACAGTTTTTATTAAATAGTTTAATCCCCAATTTCATTAATACGTAGGAAAATGTACGGAAGATTGGTATGAATTCGATGCTTTGCAATAAGAACAAATTTTGAAGATGAATGGTTTTCAATGCTGAAATCCGGCAAGAACGACAGAAAGTTTTGGTAAATTTCACAGTTACAACAATTACATACTGCTCTCTTATAAAATCTTAAGACAGTGCGATAAATTTTCAATAAGGAAAAGTATATTGGTGAGGGGTAATCGAAAGAAATTCAGAAATTTTATTACCGTGGGAAAAAATGAGAGAAAACGAATTTTCATTATTTTTGGAAATATTATTATTTTTGTCTTGAAACGTCTTAGTTTAAGCATTGAAAAATTCATTCTTAGAAGTGGTCATGACGGCAGCGACATTCAACATTATAACTCGAAATATTTGTATCAATTCTCATTAAAAAAAAGATTTTATGTCCTATTTCCTCTCCTGTCAATTAAAACAAAGAGAATTTGCTCTCCAATATTATTTTGTTATGAAACTAAAAATTGGATTGCATCTTAAAACAGAGTTAGTTCTCTTCGTAATAATTTTAGGTAGATACAACAAATCTGTACTCGTTTTATTGGTAAAAAAAAGACTGTTGTCCTAAAGAAAAATAGTTTTCTCATTACTTTAAAGGATTTTAAGAAGTAAAAAACGTAACGGGAAGTGCAAGGCTTTTCCAGTGAAGAAAATGCAGCTCTTTCATGCTTTTAAAGTTTTGTGGAAATTTGTCACATTAGCGGAACATGAAACCGATAATTTGTGCATTATATGAAAGTAATAATGATGGAAAGAAAATTCATCGCATAGCCAACACCATACTCTACATGTACCACGACAGTCGTCTCATGACCGTCGTCGCGTGGGTATCTTCCTCCAAGATCCTCCCGCCTTCGCAGGTTTTTCCTTCAGTAGGTAGTCGACAGGCAAGCAGTGTTGTCCTCTACTTTCAATAATACGACAAGTACACATATTTCAGTAAATACTGCTTTTGTCAGCTAAATTGTTTTTTACTATAGCAGTTTTTAGTGCGATCTCTTTGTTGTGTTCACTTGTCCCATCTATTGTTAAATCAGCCTTTTTTTCCTTTTTCGCTTTTATGAGTTAAATAATTTAATAATGCCTCCCAAACCATCCAATTCTGTTAGTGGATCTCAAGTTTCTTTTGAGATTGCCAATGCAGTGCAACAGGCCTTACAGTCAGGAGATGTTCTAAATACGTTAGAAAATTTAGTGACGAAGCTAGTCTGTAAGCGAAATTGTAATATCAATATGGTTTCAGATCTAAAAAACGATCTAGATACGTCTAAAAAGGAAGTTACTGACCTGAAACGCCAACTCGAGGAGCGGACTGACCAACTCGCTGCGTCTCTTCGGTGTCGCGGAGTTCGAGGAGGACGACACGGACATCTTGGCTATGAATGTCGCTAAGCAGATAAATGTACCTCTTGATTTATGTGACATAGACAGAAGTCACAGAGTTGGTCCGAAGATCCAAGGAAAAATTCGCCCAATGATCGTAAAATTTGTGTCTTATAGGAAATGACGAGAAGTGTTTCGCGCAAAACGTCAGTTAAATGGGACTGGTATTACGATTCGGGAGGATCTTACGAGATGTAGGCTGGAGGTTCTTCAGGCTGCCATTGCGCGACATGGGACCTCGTATGTATGGACTGAGGATGGTATAATTGTAGTAAAGAAAGGAACGACGCGTTACCGAATCCAAACTAGCCGTGCGCTTGGCTGTACTCTTCTAAACAAACCACAGAAATGTCAATTTCCTTGTTTGTATTTTTTTTCTTCTTATTTATATATTTTTCTTCTTGTTTGAATTTTCTCTTCTTCTTGTTTGTACTTTCTTCTTAATTTTTAATTTTCTCTGTACTTCTAGTCCTTTTTCTATAATTCTTCTTTGAATCCTTTTTATCTATTAATCTATAACATTTCCCCTCATCACTTATGGAAGTGAACTAGTTTCCTTCTCACCTAATCCTTGTTAAATTTCTTTATATTATTTTTTTATCTCTGTCCGTTTTTTCCTAAATAGTTATTTAACGAAGAAATTTTTTCTCACCTCTACTACTTAGATCTTTCATATAACTTATACTGATGTTAAATTACTGTTTAGCATTTATTCCTTGTCTTTTTGTTTTCGTTTTTTATTTATTCCAATTATTATTTTCTAAATATTAAAGAAAATTATTATTCATTAATCATTTCGATATTATAGCTTTTAGTAATTTGTGTGAACTGAATTAATTCTTAATAATACTGCACCACATCCTCTCTGAATGTTTCGTCGCATGCGAACTTTTCCGCATGCGACCTGTACAACCGTTAGAAACTTCCCAAACCCTTTTCCAAGTAACTGCCTCGGCTGCCACCAGTGTTTCGTAAGACAACGCCCTTCGTAATCCTTTTCCCCATACTCTATTTGTAGAGCAAGTAAATGCACAATCCCTCCTGTGTCATCACTCCGAAGTTGTTAGAATCCTGCCTAACTGTGAACTCCACTCATTGCTCGTAAGTGAAACATGACTCAAAAATTCTTTAAGTTCAGGATTAGTCAATGTTCCCGGATATCATCTTTTACGAGCTGACAAAAAAACGTGTGGTGGTGGCGGAGTTTGGATATTTATCCGCGATGATTTAAAAAGCAAAGTTGTATTCTATTCTGAAAACGACATTACGCGAAAAGTCGAGTATCTTTTTATTGAAATTACTTTAAAAAACAAAAAATGCCTTTTAGAGGTTAAATACAAACCCCCTAAGCGTGGTAATACTCATGAGCTTGATGAATTATTCTCAATTTGTGCAACTAAATTTGATTCTATAATCGTGATGAGTGATTTTAACTGTGATCTCATAGAAGAAAATTCTTCACACGCAATTAACTTTAATAGATTATTTTATGGTATGAATTTAAAAATTCTTCCTCTCGACCCGACTCATCACACAAATAAATCTGATAGGTGGATCGATCATATCTTTCGATCATTACTTCAAACCCGGAAAAGGTACGAATGTATTGGCAAATTCCATTTCCCGGTATCTCTAAGCACGACTTAATTTATGTTTCTTATGGTCTGAAATGTCCTAAATACGTTCCGAAAACAATATAATATCGTGATTTTAAGAATTTATACCAATGCAACTTTCCTAATGAAGGTTTAAATATATCATGGCATGACATTTATAACGACGCGTCTCTGGACAACAAAGTAAAGCTTTTTACTGACCACTTAATTAACCACATTGAGAAACACATACCCATTAAAAAGTTCGTGTAACACCTTGGTTAACTTTCGAAATTAAACAGTTAATGAAGGATAGAGATGCAGCGTTTGTAGAGTTCCGAAAAACAAAAGAGGAAGAAGACATCAAATTATACAAAAGCTTAAGAAATATTGTTACGCAAAAACTTATATATGAAAAACTTAAATAGTATCATAATACATTAGGTGCAAACCGGGATAGTAAATCACTCTGGAAAACTCTTAAATGTATTGAATTGGGTATGACATACACTTCGTTCGATATGTGTATCCCATTAGATACTTTAAATACTTATTTCGTAGGTCAAACATCGTGCATCAATGAATCTTTAAAGCTATAAGTGTTAAAGTCTTTGCAAAACGATGAGAATTACTCAGAAAATCATTTCTATTTTAAGTCTGTCACTCAAGCAGAGGTATGGAAGATCATAATAAGTTTAAACTCAAACGTCTCGGGCTCAGATACATTAAACTCTAGACTATTAAAATTATGTACAAATCTCTTAGATTGCGGTGAACCTCACCGCCAGGTAACAGATTAATCATGTTACGTCGAATGAAAATGGGAGACGGGACCGGAATTCGAACCCGGGACATTGAGCTTTACGCGCTCATGCGCCTACCGACTGCGCCATCCCGTTCGCCTCTCGGGCCCGTCTACCATTTTCATTCAACTTGTGAAACCCAAAGACCTCTGAGGTGGTCTCGTGGAGACTAAACTCCTTCATAAGGAAGTGTCCGCAGTCCCCTTGCTTTTTTAATTTACGTTTATGACGTCAACAAATCTCTTAAACATAGCAAATTTCAAATGTACACCGATCTTCAAATTTATATTAGTGGCAAACCGTCTAACATTACTTCAACCTAAACGAAGATCTCACCTCGCTCAGTATGTGGGCAACGTTTATCGGCCTCCTGTTAAATCCGTCTAAATCACAATGCGTATTGCCTGGTTCAAAGAAAACCCTCAGTAAACTTTCAACATTCACTTTACCCAATATATCAGTTAATAACACTTCTCTCGTTTGGTGCAGTTGCGTGAAAAACCTAGGAATTTATATTGAAAGCTCGCTAAGTTGGGAAACCCAAATAGACGACATATGTAAAAACGTTTACTCCACCATCCACTTTTTAAATCGGTTACGTGATCTTTTACCAACAGGAGTAAAGGAAATGCTTGTTAAGTCTCTTGTCATGCCGCACTTTGATTACTGCGACTTCCTTTTCACTGACTAGACGGGAAAAATAAAACGTAAATTACAAGTAGCTCAGAGCTCATGTATTCGTTTCATTTTTGATCTCAGGAAGTATAACCATGAGACTGAATTTGTCAAAAAATCCAGAACACTCACTTTCGAGGAACGTCGAATGCTGCGTTGACTATCTCTTCTTTATAAAATAAAAAAATGAATATAAGACAGTTTTAGCAAAATTTTTGAAACTGGATCGCGCGCGAGGCTCACATCTCCTCTCTATTCCTCGGCACAAGTCTTTATAGTAAATCCTTCACAGTTCACACAATACGTTCTTGGAACAAACTTACTGCTGAACTAATATCTCTATCAACTTTTTCTTCTTTCAGGCGACGTCTTACAGAGTGGGTGAAAATCAATGCTCTTTAGTCTTCCCACATTCTCTGTCTATTCTTTCTCCTTCATTTTTCTTCTCTCTCTCTCTCTTTCTTTCTTTCTATTTTTCTTTGTCTTCTCTGCTTTTACATTATCTCTCTCTTTCATTTTTTCAGTACTCTAGCTTCATATGATCTTATGTAATATATAATTTGTAAATACAGTGTAATATGTATCTAGTAAGGTATAATCGTATTATAATATGTAATTTGTAAATATTGTCAATATGTAATAATTTGTTATGATATCCTTGTTGTAATTTTTATATTTTGCTATTTGTATATTCATAATTATATTGTACATTTATTGCTTTTAACCCATGTTCGGCACTAAGCCGCCATCCTGATTGGAGTTTTGCTGGGTTTACTCAATTGCTTAAGGTTTCACCGGGGTGGTCCCTAGTATTGCTTCCCAGTTTTAAATGTAAATACGATCCTCCCAATTTTCATCTTGATTTTAAATGTAAATTTTTAAAATGGTTAAACAGAAGAGCAGACCTTAAGGTCTGAGTCTCGCCAAAATAAAGGCACTTTATTATTATTATTATTATATACTCATCGGAAGGAAATCAAAGAGATAAGAATGTTTGCTTTTTTTACAATTTCATTTATGAGATTTCCAATTAATAAATTGGATATTAAATAAGTCCTAATTTCTTGAAGGGAAACGAGAGATTAGAATTTTCCCATATTTTCTGGTCTCATTCAGTGAAAGTGAAATATTTCTATGGAATTTTCTCACTCAATACATTTTCTTGTGATATTTTAATAAATAATCATATCATTTCTAAGAACTACAAATACTTCTGCTACAAATTGCGTCTTTCACTACCGATAAATACCATCTAATTTGAATTTAATTCACTGAACAACATTTTATCAATTAAAGTGTAAACAAGTGACTATGACATAGCTTTCGAAAAGAAGTTATTTCTTTATGTTTCCATAAACATGTTTTCAGAAAAATATAAATGATTATTCAATGGTATAAAAGTTTTAATTAGACTAATAAACCTCTTGTTTATATCTTTTCTCAGCTTTGTACTCCTTCTAAAATCATTGAGAATACGTTGACTTAATGAAGATTGAATATAATAGTTGTGTTTCAATTTTTTAATAATTAGCCACAATAAAGTAATATGTAGTCCCTAAAATGCCACCTCATGCGTCATACTATTTTCCAAATGGATTAAACAAATTGCAAATAAATAAATTTGGGATGCGCTGTCATTATTAATATACCTGTAATATTATTCGTAAATAATGTTAATGTGTAAATTTAAGCTACGATATGATAATAAACTTCGGAATATCCATGAATTTAATTTCACACGCAATAGGCAGACTCACCAACCAGAGTTTCGATGTATCGCAGAATCGATAACGCACTTGCTCTCAGGGTGAGTTTTAATTGCGAAAACTGGTACGACTGCCAGATATTGTGACAAATGTATTCTAATATTCCCTTTGGTAAACTTTGCTTTTGATAGTAAGCGAACATTTTTATCCATTTAACAAGTTTCTCTTATGTAATAAATGGGAATTGTTCCCAAACCAGCAATTTTTATTTATCTCTTATTTTGTTCTCACAGCGGATGTTAGGAGATAGAAGGAAATGAATGTACCCACGAAAAAAACAGGAGTTTTTCCCGTTCGTTTTGTTCTGTGTTATTTCTCTTTATCAAACATTGCCTCGAAAAATATAAAGATTTGAGGAAACTGTATATTAAAAATACTAGACATATAAATAATGAAATTCTACATACTATGCAAAATGCCATACATCATAAAAAATTATAGTTTTTAGGTGTATAATTCTTCATTCCTCTTAAACCAACAATCCTTACTGAACTGAACATCCTGAAAGAAATATGAACTACAATTAATTTATAATAATTCCCGGATGTAATGGAATTTATTGTATGTGTATGTATCACGCACAATAAAGGAATTATAAAGCAGTGGTATAACTTATCCCAAGTTTTTAAGTACATTGTAAATTCTTTCTTATATAACGTCATTGATTCGTAATTCATAATACGTGAATATTTGGTATCCAACTATCTGAATGAACTTAGCAAGAATTTTTAAACAGATGTTTCCATAAGGTAAAACAAGTAACATAATACTGATTTTAATTCCATGCCGTTGATTAAAAAATACTCTTAAGAAACATTTCGGTAACACTTTGCGGCAAAATGCTTAAAAAACCCATATTATTAGAATTAGAATTTCGATAAAAAATGTGAATCATTTTATCGAAAATATTTTAAAGTTTTTTATGCCTACTTACATTCAAACTTCACTATAACGTGAATTTGTCTAAGGTTGAATCCTTTGAAACCTTGTACTCACCTGGAACAAAAAAGAGAAAACATTCTATATTTTAGTGTAGGATTAGAATTTAGAGTAATAATTATTAGTTATAGGATGTGCCAATTCCCTCATTTTTCTATTTCAAACTCGAGGCCATATTTCTTTCATCTCAATTCTCAGTTCCAAACTTTCAAACAATTTCAGCCTCTCACGTTGTTTTATAAAGAGCAACTTATAGTCTGTAACATTTTGATTTTTTATTAATGTCTTAAGCTTTAAAGATCTATTTATTTTACAAAGAATGAGGCAGATGTATAAAATTAATTTTCCAACAAGCTAATTAAGATTAACTGTCCCTTTATAGTTCATGTAGTAAACATGACGTTGGAAAATTAATTTTATCCGCGAAACCTAACTCATCAAATTTGCTTGTTCTACTTTCTTCCTCAAATAGTGGCAAACAAGCCGTTTAACAGAGTCCACAGCTGTTGCATAAAATACAAGGTCATTGTTCGAATATGTGCAATAACTAGGTAGGTAAGCAAGGAAATCTTCCCGTATATTTACGGGAAAACCATTCAACAATTCATGGAACGAGGACATTTCAGTTGAATTAATAAACACGAAAACGTTTATCACGCATGCCGTATTATTGCGTCTCATGAATGCAATTTTACACTATAGGTACAAATCGATAATATGACATGAAAAGTAACGCTCCATGTGTGATATAAAATTTTCAAAACTGTAACTAAAACACACACCTTTAAAACACAATGTTTGTATATTTTAAAATTAGAATATATCTTAGTGAAATAAAACACTGAAATTCAGATTTTGAAAATTTTTATGCAAAATAAAATTGCATTTTGATGATTTTACTAAGCAGCAGCTAATTTATTCTATGTGTCCTGACCGTTGGTTTCCCGTGGATTCCAACGGTGCTCATTTAATCGGTAGTTGCAGCATACTTAAAAGATATTTTACAACTAAATAAAACAATATTAAAGATGCACTAAAGGATATAAATAATAATAATAATACGAGACAAATCACAAGTAAATAAAATTACAATCATTTTAAGTTCAAAACAAAGATTTCCAAAAATTAAAACTGCAACTATCCGTTCAATGAGAGTGAATACCAGGGCATTGTATGCACAGCCCACGGCTCTACTTAAGGGGAATTTTATAGGCGTACAGGCAACAAAAAGCCTCGCCACACGTTTGTACATAAATAATATTTGTAAATAAAGCGCCCTATTGAAATGAAATGAAATAACCACTTAAATAAATTGAATTGCATTGAAGCCTCAGTATAGAATAAATGTATTGAAAATAATTTCCAATCATTAAACAGTTTTATTTTCATTTTACGTACCATATCATAATGTAGGCAAATTTTCAAAATTATTATTGTATCCAATATTCGTGAAATAGTATAAACATATATCTCCCCAACCTTGTTAACGAGTGATAATAAGTACATCATTACATGGTCTGCGTCATAACCAGCATTCAATTTCATAAACGGCATCTAAATTGTGGAACTCACGAACGGTTTTAACCGAGGGAAGTTGAACACTGTGATCGCTCCGTAACCCGATTTGGGACCCAGTAGTCGCATCCGGGTCAAACGGTATCGCACACACATATCATTGGAAGGGCTGCCGGGAACAGTGATTGCTCCACAATGCAACACAATGGGGAAATTGGTAGCGACAGAGAATACATTAAGTCTTTTCATAACCTATACATATCATACATGGTCGCGTAATTTCTGTTAAAACTAATAGATTCCAAGCATACGCACGATTTCATGATTTGATCTCGTATATTCTTTGCAATACAATGAATATTTTTCACAGCCACGTTTATGCTTCACATTTCTAGTGAGATAATATGCCGCAGGTAACGTGTCGGAGGCTAAGGTCTTCAGGTAAACCTTCCTAGTTAAATGACGTAATAGCGTGCCTAATTTTCATGCAAGGTTGGGCTTTCACGAAGTCACTAACCTGTCCCAAGTTACTTGCAGAACGTTACCTTCGTAGCAACTTGCACTGTGTAACCGCCGCTTGTTGGATGGTGGTGCGTCTATGCTTTATGACATTATTAAAGGATATATTTTTCATATCTTTGCACGTGTTGTCATGTAGATTCACTTAAAAGATTGTGGACCATTCGATAATTTTTGTTTTCAAAACTGGACAACCTAAAAACCAAAACTGATCATATTCTTGTGAAATATCACATTTATGTCAAAATTTTGTTTGTTTAAATATGTGTGAACAAAATCACTCAAAGCAAAATACAGCAACATATTGTAATTTATATTCTTTGAAACAAAATATATAATGTTCTACATCAATACCTTAGGAATGTAAAGACCATCTGAATTTCGTTTACATTCACTTTCTTTTGCCAATTCAATAAATGCAATAAGGTTATATTGCTGAACAGTATTCTTACGAAAGTTTATTTGACTCTAAATGATCATGAAAAAAATTACTCGAAAAAAACGTATTCCTACAGAAATTACACGTGTATCTTTAAGAATGATAAATATTTAAACATGGTTTTCGTTTAATACAAGAAAAAATAATTTAGAGGAGAAGGGGGCAGAAGACGAATCTCAAACGACAAGAGCTGAGTAAGATCTATCGTCTAAAAGGGAAACATTTATATTTTATCGGTGCTGAGGAAATTGAAAATGCTATTTAGGGAAAAAGGTACGACTATTTCACACGACGAATTTAAAATAAGATCATGCTGATCTGTAGTTCTAGTACGACTAGAACATGTGATTCCGAAGTAGTTAACAAAACGTTTGCTTGGTGAACAATCGACGGTTGAATAGGAGAACTGGCTCATAGCATTCACTTAGACCGGGATGGTCGTCGGATAACCGTGGCGTAATTTGGAGGTAACCTAGTTACTCTCCCGTCCTGATGAGTCGATTCCGACTCCGCGTACACCATTAACAATTCAAATAACCCTCTGATGACGTTTTAAGCGTCCTTGGACCTTCTAAAAAACGAGGTTGATTTGGCGTCACTGTTGTTCGTGATAGAAATTCCTCCACCCTCTGTCCCCTCTCCGTGTCAGTAACTCGATTACTCACTCTCTTCAAGTTTCGTAGTCGGTCATCGCTAGATGGGACGAACAGCCGGGAAATGTAGTTATTTATCCAATTTCGAGACTACAATAATGTCAAGTTAATTGGTAATTAGTCCAACAGCCGAGAGACTAGCTACTGGTCGCTGGAGCAACGGTCGAGGCAGCACTGCTAGCGTTGCTCTGATGTCAAACATGGCGGCGCCGCGCAACCTCATCAACTCGTCCATGACGTCACACTACAAGCTTGTCCAATTAATTTGGCGGGAGCAGCCGTGAGGCGACGGCGGCGGCGGAGGCAGATCGAGGGAGTTGGAGTGGCAGGAACAGAGGACGCAACAGGGCGTCTGCATGGGCCAAGGGCAGGCATGCAGCGGGTGTCTGCTGGCGGATGGTTGGTTCCATAGGGCCAATCACGACCACTCGCGGTGCGAGAGCGGCGCTCGCGATCGATTCACGGTCATCGGATGTGACCCTTGCCCACGGGACTCAGCCACAGCCTCCACCCCTCTCAGCTACAACCACTCTTCTTTGCCTCTTCATCAAAAGAAGGTCTCGGTTTCCATTCTGCATTCCATGATTTTCTATCGATCAGCAATTGACGAAATATTTACGGATTCGTCATTCATTTTCTGAAGCACTTCCTCACTTCGCAAGAAAAAAAGTACGGATAATTCATTAAAATTTACGAGAGTTACAAAATTGCTAAATATTTTTAAATGTACTGGGTCATTCGCTTATTTTGAAATAACAATCGTAAGCAAAATTGCTCTGTTCGAATTATGTATGGAGCGTTATAACTATTTTAACATCTTATTACTAAAAATATTTAATTTACACACATTATTGCAAAGTTCTATTTGCTTACTGAAAAATTTAAAAACGTATTTTTGGGTACATATAACAATTTGCGTAAACTTCGGTCTAAACTTTATAATTATACGTACAATATGTTGATGTACAAAACATTTTATCTATAATTATCAATGATGATTTTATTGTAAAAATAGATTAGGTCAATTAATCTGTTAATATAAATGACCATTAAAGATACTGTGAATTCAACCGAAATGTGAATACGTTTCAATCGGTCACCGAGGAGCTGTTTCCAGGTGTTTTGCTGGGTTCCCTTTGATACTGCCTTAGTTTTTGCTTCCCATCATGGTTAAGAGGGGTTGCATTGTGTTGTGTCCCGCCAAATCCCATCGACTATTCAGTATCATTGGTACTGTACGGGTACAGAGTCCGAGGAGCGAGAACTCCATCACCGAAAGGTGACACTGGCACCAAGGGAGCACCTTAGTCGCCAAATATTTGTGAAAGGTACAAAATGCTCTTTTTGGTATCTACAAATACCTTATCTATGTTTTCTCTAACTGGTGAAATATTTCTCAATATTTCACAGTTATTGGAAGATAATCCCGATTTTCCTTTTTCATTCGTTCAGAGTGTATTTTATTTTTTACATCATGAACACTACCACGCGCCACATGTTGATATAAGTACTTGTGGTTTCGATCTAAATGAAATATGATATTTAAAACCACAAAAGACACGAGTGAAACGTTGTTGAAAAATCTAGAGAAATGGGGAGCGATAGGGTTGGAGTCGAAAACGGACAAGGTGAGATTTAGACTTGTAACTTTACTTTCTTTTTGATACAATACATAGCACTCAAAGCAGAGAAACGAACTAATTCGTTCATTTTAAAAGCAAGACGTAGCTATCGTTGAACAAGAAAAAAATAGAAAGGTAGAAAGGAACTGAAGATGGCAGTGATGGAATGAAAGCAAGATACAAAACTTCGAGGATATGATTAGTTTGAAACGAACTATTTTTAACTATATATTTAATATCTGGTAGAGGCAAAAAAGTCTTTGAAGAAAATACAATAACGAAGAAAGTTATTTAGTTCAATTGAAATGATTTGTCGGAGGTGGGATAATGGGACAATGGTTGTAATTCTATTTCTGTGGATTTGTGACATTTCTTAACAATTTAGGTTAAATGAAAAAAACGCTGGCATTCGGGAATGTACTAAGTAAAACAATGATTTATTTTATTAAAATAATTTTTGCTTTATGAGATCAATGTGTGAGATAAAAATACACTAACATTTATGTAATTTTCTTTTCCTTGAAGCATAACCACCAAATTTTTCTCGCAAAGAGAAATTTAACCCTTCATTTTTACGTCTACATATTGACCAACCACATTTGCTATAAATGTATCTAATAATTATTGTTAATTTTATTTATAGTTTATGAAATGTCAATCTGTTTAGCAATTGCTCTATTTTTTTAGCAATAATGCGGAGTAAATTGGTTAGCTGTGGGGATGTATGTTGCGGACAATTTATTATACTTGGTTCTCATTCCTAACATTGATGTACAGTGGAATATATTAAACTAGAGTACGAAATATGACATAATAAACATTTATGTATCATAATTTATGACCTTGAACGAAAGGTTAATTTACGTAATTATAAGGAAACTTTCTTAAATTTCATTTCAGTGAGAAGCTTTTGATATTATCTGTAATATAATACGTACTTGTGTGAGATACTTTTTATGTGTTGTACTAACTAATTATATGTCTTATTTGTATTTTACTGATAAGAAAACAAAACGAGAAATAAAATGTAAAAACAATTTTTTAAATAAATAAGTTGATAACGAGTTCAATTTAATCATGAAATTTTATTAGAAAAAATGAACAAATCAGATTATATTTTGTATAGGGTCTGTCTCATAAACGAATGGCCAATACTTTTTATCCATCAGCCGTACATTGGATTTGCATTGAAATTACATTAAAAACAAATGGTTTCATCCAAAATAATTCCACGTAACGTCATTAACTTGTGGGTAGTAACGAGTTTATTTGAAAAATCCTTTCATCGGTGTGTATTTGAACTATTGCTATTATATCACGGCAACATGAGAACATTATTCACTATCAAAAAATTAAATTAAATGATATATTAGAAATGTTGCGTACAATTTCTTCCATTACAAGTAAGAATAATATAATAATGTTAAGTAATTATAAACGGGATAAAATGATTATATCTTTAGCGATTGTAATTGATTAGAAAATGATGAATTTTCAAAAGTTTTCGACTTTTTTATTTCTGTTAGTATAATTTTGAAATGTAATACATAAATGTGTACGTTTTTATTTACTATCCAATTTTATGGATATCTTATGATTAAATTGTTCGAAACTATCATGATTTTTAAAACGAAAGAACATTATTTTTATTTTTGACTTGCCATCGCGAACGGAAATGCACGAGTTTTTCATGTGAGCTCTACACGGGGACTATGAGACCAATGTGCGTGGTTGTCACAAAGGGAGGCGGAGAGGAGAGAGAGGCTGTAATATATCTGATTCCTATTTGGTATTTTCACCAAAATTCCAAGAAAATTACTATTTTATTTTTAGCAGCTACTCCCTCACAAATAATCATGGTGATGAATTATTCTGAATGACTCCTATATTCTATTTATTTAATGATGTTCTATTTTTTAAAATTTCGTTTAGTTGTTTAAAACGATCGGAAAGAGTCCAATTAAAAATCAGGTGACGCTGGGCAAGTTCAGCTTTTATTAGAAATTTCGAAAGGCACTCAAATATATGGAATTGAAAACTTTTAAAATTCTCTAAAAAAAGTTTTAAACCGAAGATACTTTGAATGAAGTAAACTTGCCCTGCTTGCATGAACTGGATCCATTAAAAATATGTAAGTGGAGTGACAATATTAAGTTTATGTATAATGTAATGGTCATGGGAACATTTCTCTTGAATCGTCTTGTATAGAGGTGATTGAAATACTATGGAACTTCTTTTAGTATTAATGAATAATCATTTATCACAGGAAATGCAAATATTCCTATTAACATTACGATCCTATCATTTTGCATTATTCTGGTAGAAGCTTAAAAGCAAAATCATTTTTGCCGTGAAGTAGTCAAGTCGTGACATCTAACATGAAAATAAAAGTGGTTTCGATTGATTGTCAGTTACTTGTCAGCACAAAGTCATGTCGTATTCCCTGTCTCCACGTGGAAGTGATTTGTCGCTTTCGTGAGCATAGCGTCACTGTGGTTGTCGACGCTCGTACATCTCCTCTTGATCCACCTTCTGCTGTGCAGGCACTACCTGTGGAGAGACAGAGAGA
Organism: Laupala kohalensis; assembly: GCA_002313205.1. Classification (NCBI taxonomy): domain Eukaryota; kingdom Metazoa; phylum Arthropoda; class Insecta; order Orthoptera; family Trigonidiidae; genus Laupala; species Laupala kohalensis. Next base: position 552,025 of record NNCF01128919.1, on the reverse strand, counting down.
TAGATATTTATATATAGAGAGAGAGAGGAGAAGAGAGAAAGAGAGAGAGAGAGAGAGGGCGTGAGCGCGGCCGCTGCGTAAAATCTGCATGCGGACGCTCCCAGGCGCGCGTACATCGCACGTCGCCAGCACCAACAAATTGCGCGGCGCTTGGGATAAACTGCGGCCAGGGCGAAGGATGGGAAAGGCTGTGGGACGATGAGAGCTGTGAAGAGAGCAGGGCGATGGAGGGAGAGGGTGGCAGCGCCTGTACGCCAGTGCGCCAGCGGTGGGCTGCTACGGAGTGACGAGGAAATGTAATATGTGGAGCAAGGGCGTAAGCGTGGTTTAGAGTAATGGTGGGCGTGGAAGGAGTGTAGACGTGGAAGGTAGTGTGGTACAGCGGCGGGGAGAGAGAGAGAGAGAGAGGGAGGGGGGAGGGAACTTTGTTATTCACTGCGGAGAGATCACAATAAATCAACGAAGGGAGTGGGAATGTCCTCCATTGAAATGAAAGAAAGACTTCTACTGTTTTAATTTATTCTTCTGTATATTCGAGAAAGGCCATGTAGGGGTAAAGGGGAAAACTGGATTATAATGTCCTGCACAACACTATATTCTTATCAGACGAAGTAGGTATAATGTACAAAATATAATAGTTCTATCAACATTATTTTGCATTAATTGGTTCGTAATAGGCAAAGTAATTTAGATAATGGAAAAATATTAAGACAATCACACTGGTGGTTACAGAAGGCAAATACACTGGTGTCTAAAATTCAAGTTTCCTTCCAATTGATTTTGCCCACGTCATAAAGTGCATACATTTGAGAAGAATTTTCATATCGCGATCATATTCATAAATTTTTTTTTCAATTGCTCCCTGTTAATGCGGAATGACTGGAATAATTAACAAATATAATTTAGTTTTGCGTAAAGGGATGAACACCCTAAATGATGCGTATCTCATAATCAATACAGGACAAATAATATGACAGAGAGAAAGAAAGAAAGTAAAGAGATGATACGAAGATGAATGATACTCAAGAGATTCAAGGACAAAACCATTTACCTATCTACGTCAAAAATTAAAGAGAAATACCGCATGTTCGTATCTTTATCTTCAATATTAAAGTTTTTAGCATAGGTTACAAACATTAGAATTCATAAAATATTTTATTCTCAATTTTAATAACATCCAACTTTAATTTATTTTCTAATTCCTCGAAGTCAGTAATATTAATGAGAGACAATGAATCAGTTGGAAATCCAATGACAAAAACCACCAATTAATACATAGTCAACCGGTCCACTGAATACTGTTGTTGTTAATAATCTGTTTGAGACATACCGCAATCCCGGCAATATTGGAGGAATTTAAGATCAAAAGTGCTGTATTTGTAAAGGTATCTGGAAGTATAATTGAATCGTTTTTTATTTCTGATTACTCGAAATTGAGAAAAGAGGTTTAGAGGGAAATTTCTGTATCTAGAATAACATTTATTATTCTTGTAAATGTCATTTAAAGGAAAGATTTGTAATGTTAAAATATCATTAATGTGTTAATAAACAACGAAATAATGTTATGTAAGAAGATTCATCCAATACACTCTTCACTATTTCGATTGAAAGCAGTAAAGATGATTATAAATCTGCAGTCTAATGTGATGAATGCTCCTCCCGTTACAAATACCATAGAGTGGATGTATAGCGAACTGTACCTGCCTCCCAACTGAAGGCATAGTGAGTGAGTGGCGTGCATAGGGCAGCGAGCAAAAGGATGAAGGGAGGCCGCAACGTGCAGGGCAGGGCAGAGCGGTGCGAGCGGGGTAATGAGGAAATGCACCAGGGCTGGATTTGATGCACGTGACGTGAATACTCGGGACAGCGCCGGATCTCATATCCGCGTCATATAAATTACGCCGCCTCGGCAGCGGCGATATATCGCGCTAATGAAAACGAGGCCAGTGGGCGAAGGCGGCTGCGGTACAGGGCGAGCCAAGGCGCACCCGCCGCTCCAGAAGGGCATGTGGCGGGTTAACGACAGCTGAGAGGAAGTCTTGGGCAGTAGTGATGGACGTGTCCATGGACGAAACTTGAGGACAGCCCAGAAGATATACCAAAAGGAGATGAGAAAATTAATGTAAGGTATGCATAAAACCGTAGACGACGAGTACAAAAGAATTGGAATTAAGAATATTGGATATACTGGAAGATACATGAAATGTAGGTCAAAACTAGGTTGGTATATGAAATAGTAGGGCGTGGAAAGTTAATTAACATTTAATGTATTTGTACAACATTGGGTCAGAGAAAGATAAAAAGAAATAAATTCTGTAGGAAAATTAAGCTCTTAGAAGGAAAAAAAATAAAAAATACTTGAAGCCACTAGTATGCTTTCTTGTTGCACTCATTTTACCTTAGCAAATTATAAAAGGATAAATAAAAATTTCGTATTTTCGAAGGTAAAATATTTATCCTGAATGGTAAGTAGGAAAGATTACACTGCCATCTAGTTAGAAGTTACGCAATGCAACAAAAGAATGTTCGCAAATAGATATACAATGTGACATTTCCATTACTGATAAAAAACTTAATGCAACAAATGAAGCATTAAATGCGAGGAAGAGATCGCAAAAGGGAATAATTACAGCTTGAAATATGACACAAATCCTAATTTACGATATTAAAAAAGCGACAGTGATCTATTCGATGGAGTGAGAGAGAATTCATAAATTGGACGATTTCATCCTATTGTAGTACAAACAAGTAGTGTCCCAAGATAGTGTTTTCAATTTGCCATGTTTTCATCCACTTTGCTGCAGACTCAATGTTGGGTGCGGGGCAGAGGAAAGGAGCTTGCGGACTGCGTTCGTCATCCTCTTTCCGTCGCTCTAAGAAGTTATGAAAGGAAGCAAGGGTTCTTGCAGTCAGTTTTGAGAAATTACGACCTCTTTCATGATGGATATAAAATGCTCAACGTTGTTAGTGTTTTTCTTGCACAAAGAATTTTCGGTGGTTTTCGTTTTATAGCAATTTAACGACTGACCCTAGGAATATATTTTAAATTTGTTTAACTTGGTGTCGTAAATAAAGTTTCTTTTTTAAAACAAAAATATATATCTTTTTTGTCCTAATTTGAAATTAAAAGTAAAGACATCACTTGGAAATTCTACTAACACTGATGTAATATTTTTAATTTGATTTTAATTGGAATGCATTGATGTGACTGTGGATATAGACGATGGTATACGTAAGAGAAATGGGTAACATAACTGTGGATAATTCAACAAACACTACGAAATAAAAGGCATTATATTTTAAAACGTGACGACGAAAGAATGGAAAAAACATTATTGTAAAAGTATAGTGTTTCTCAACCTATTATTCAGACGTTTTATTAGGGAAAAAGGTTTTTCCTGCGGTAATGTTATAAGCAGAAAGACAGAAAATTAAAGAAGCATATGTAATAACAGATGACGCGGTCCATATCAAAATTCCAGAATGAGATAAAGTGTCTCTGTCGTATATACCTTTACTTACATCGTAGCTGATTACGTCATCATTTACGTCATTCTTCTCTGCTTCCTGTTTCTAAAGGTGCGTTTTCTAATGAAGTGTGATGAAAGTATCCCGTTTTGTAAAAATTTATTATGTTTCAAGTTGAAAATTTGATTAATGTGACATTTTTTTGTGCTTTGAAAGTCCGATATACATACAGCAATGTATTGTAAACAACAATTTATGTAACTGAGGAATAAATAGAAGTATTTGAACATAATTTTATAGCTTTTCCCCTATTATATGGTTTACTATGCACTTTGCATGAGCCACTTTCTGTGATTATAAGTGGCTTTTAGTTTTGTAAGTTGCATTTTTGCCCTACTACTAAATTTATTTAACCATATTAATTTTTATATTCCAAGAGTTAATCCATGTTTCAATTACAAAATAGGAAAACGTCGAGCTTCTACCCCATAGTACGTACAAAAGCCATTAGATTGTAATGACTGCGCAACCCCCTTGGTCACATTGTAACATGTTGTAACCACACCACACAAGCCCAGATGCGGTGTGAGTTTTTGGTAGATTCGGGATTCAACAGTGGAGAGGAGCAGTAGAGATGAGAAGACTGCCGATCCCCACACAAACACCACAATTCCTATGGTAGTTTTACCGCTGCCACCAGTCCAGTTTCCCGGATAATTAAACACAAGTGTAATAACAATAATTAATAATTTATTACAACTTGAATTGAAATCTGAGTATTTACAAATTTGGACAAACTCTCAAAATCATGAATACAAGTATAAAGTTGTCATTACACAGTTAATGCGATCAGAACGCATTAATTACACACATATAAATTCAGTTGTTGACAATTAATTCTGAAAACCCACCTAGGTAATCCGAACCTCCAAAATTACAAGTTGCTTCTCGAATAACGAACTGTTACAAGTTACATCATTCGCAACTAGTAGCAAATGTATCTAGATTACCGCAGCAATCTCTTACAGTGGTCTGACGACCAATACTAGCCAGGTGACATCTCAAGTAACCTGCGGACTCAACCCACACCTGTAAGTCCCCGAAGTTCCTCAATCTTTCCAATATATAAGGAAGAGGAAGTCATGTGACTAGCAGGCAACCACCCTTGTCGTTGTCACAACTTGCACTCCACCCCCTTGTTCTTCCAACAGCCGTCCTGGGAACGCAGTGACCTCACCGCGAGGGATGCGCCACCGTTGGCCCAAGCCAGGCACCCGAACGTGCTTCTTCTTGCAGTCATTGATTCTGCAAGCGGCGAAAATACCCCACTCATAAACATAGTAACAGTCTTTCTTCCTCGGTTCTACCAACATTCCTCAATGGGCCTCGTCCCGGTCCATATGGCGAGGAAGTTCACTTTCACAGAAATATTATAAGACAAAGGGAGAGGCTAGCGCCGGTCACACGCTTCCGTTCCTCCTCTGCGGCATACCGCTAAACTCCTTAATGATGCTCCCACTCAGTGAAAGGGGAGAGAAAGGGAGTGGTCATAAAAATAACAAATCACAAACCTATAGACTGTCTTGGCTCTCATGTTACACATGTCTTCTGCGTCTCGACACCACGGCGTCTTGACAAATCAATGTCTCAGTATACTGGCATCAGCTGGTTACTAAGTTTGCGTGAAAGTGTACGCCTTATTTTCATGGATACGATAACGAGTAATATGAAAATAAACAATGTCAAAATGAAACTATTTACCTTTGGATTCATGAAAAGCACTCCATAATTCTGCGAGTCTGGGGATGAGGGTTTCTTGCCTTACGACATTCCTTGGCAACTAATCCTCACATTTCCTCATGAGACATTGATCAAAGAGCAACCCCTAATACTACAACCTGTCGGACACTGTCTTTTATTATAATTGTTTGATAATAAAGTATTACTTTACTAGATAATCGATAAATCGACATTTGGAATACCCTTTTGTTTGTTTTAAGATACATAACGTTTCAATATGTACTTAGATCTTCTCACATAATATTTACTACATACACAAATATTTTTTTCTCAAGACATGATAGATTTTCAAAATATGTAAACTTACCTGTGTACTTCATTTTTTTTAAAATTGTCCCTATTAATTATTACTTACTACAAAACACATTGTATTTTTAAACTAAAAGTTCAGTGCGTGTCTAGGAATAACGTCTTTATAAAAGTCAATTCCAAAGGTCGATTTCTTGATTCTTTAAGATGTAATTAAGATAATTGGTATACGGTAACTTATTTATTGATAAATTAATATTAATTAAGATATATTGGTGTACGTTAACAATTTTAAAAATAAGTAAGTATTATATTCAATGGAAACTCATCTAAACCTCTTTTAAGTTTGAGATAAAATAATATAATAAAATTAATAAAATCAAAATTTCAATAGGGAATAGGAGGGGAACATATTTCTTCCATCTAAGGTAGTAGTTAAAGCGTCAGTGTAGTCAAGTGTGAATGTGTCTTAGCTAAGGTTCATAGGTTAACATACACAGAAAGTTTAATTTGTCCTATAACCATACAACTTGTGTTGGGAGTTGTGTAAGGTCAGGCAAGGTTGTCCTCTCAGGGGAATACGCAATTGAGTTACGTAGTAACTTGTGCGTCTCTTTGGCACCCATTCCCTATCTGCCATTCCCCACCCCTTTCTTTCTTGCTGCAAACCTAAAGTACAAGGAGCATACACTACCAAACATTTGTGCAATATTGATAGAATGCGTGTAAACGTGTGTCTCAGCTACGCGGACGCTTTATTCATTAACTCGTTCACTTCCACGACCCTCCTAAGAGTGGCTCGAAATGTCGAAGTAGAGATATCGTTTATTCGGCTTCGTAGTGAGATCCTCTCGTAGTCAGATGGCGTGATGTAAACAAATTCTGTTCCGCGGAATGAACTCTCAAACATGCGATTTAAAAAAATCTAATTTGTCAACTACATGATGAAAATTGAATCAAATACTTAAAATTAATAAACATTTGTTATCATTGACGTATAATTGATGGTAAAATTAGAAAAATTGTTGTTTCAAAAGATATTTCAAATTCATTAATAATAGTACTCTGAATTTATAATAGGAATGATGAACAGCAGATATCGAATTCACCTGTTTGCATTGAAATGTTATTTTACACAAAAATTATGTTTTTTATATATAATAAAAACATTTGAAATGAAATTATAATAAAACACTTATTTCCGTTATTTTACGTGTTTAATTAGTAATTCTTCCAAACGTTCAAGAGACTTTATATCTATCATGACTAATGAAGACAATAAATATTTCCATATCACTTAAAAAATTAATTTACTAACTATTTTTCATATAAATGAATTTAGGTAATTTGCTAGATAATTAAGATTTTGTATTTAATTAGTTTATCATTTAGTCTTAACATTATTTTCACAATTCTACTAGAATTGTAATCTTGTTAGACGAACCCCTTATTTTATTCTAAGAGGTTACCGTCAGACAATAGTTCCTGCTTTTGTACAATTGTGGGTTACAATAATTTAAAAGCAAACAGATAATCATCAAAGTCACTTACAATCCTCACTATACAAATACCAAATATATGTCTACTAGAAAACCACCATTGCTCTTTCTGTTATATTTAGTTCTTAACCCAATATCCAATGTAGTATCAAAATAAAACTTATTCCAATGACAATCTGCCATCCGACTTCAGTGACTATCTCCAAACATAAAGCAGTTTATGTGCGAAAGTTTTTCCACATAACTTGTAGAAATCCCCACAAAAAATGAGCCAAGGAAGGCTGCTCTGGCGGAGATATAAACAAATAATTTTACTAGATTTTTGTTGAACAAAAATACCATTTTCTGGTATTAAAGTTACCAAACATCGTGAAGTTGTGCGAAACAGCTTGGAAGACACAAATAAAAACTTTCAAGGAGTGACGCTGGGTAGATTCATTTATTGCGTCGATTAAAAAATTATGAATTTACGTAAGTACAAAAAACATTCAACTTTTCGAAGACCTAGTTAACGGAAAGTGAATTTTTGCTATATCCATATTTTCAAAAAATAAATTATTATTTGTGGGATATATTAAAAATACATTACACTGCAATAAACAATAAGAGCTATATTTATTTATTTTTCAAATCAATATTGTCTTATTTGGGACCAATTCTAGTACTTTTGAATTCATGTATATATCTGAAAACTCATTTCTATCAAAATAATATTAAAATTACAGATTAACACTATAAATGTTAACTAAAACAAGCGCATTTAGAATGTGTTGAGAACAAATGAGTGGTAGTTCAAAGGTGAACATTTTGAAAGAAGTTGTATGAATGATTGAGACGTTATTTGACATTATAATCAAATGTAAAAATAAATTCTTAAGTTTAGGCAATATATTTATGCACCAGGCCGATGTTTTAACAGCGGACGCTGTATTTGTCAGTGCTTAGTTGATCCTCAAAAAAATTCCATCATTAATTTACTTCATCATTAAACTACCATTGTTGTAAATTGTGATGGAAATGATGTAGTTTAATGATGGAATTTTATTGAGGATCATCTAAGCCTTGAGTAAAGATGGCATTCGTTGACAAAACGTCAGCCTTGTTAATAAATATATTGCTTGAAGCAATTTTTTTTTACTTTTTGAATGTAGTATGTTGTGGAGATAGCCAAGTTGTATGGTTTCTGTATTAGATGTGTTCATTTAGAATACCTGCAATGCAAATCTTGAAGTGTCACTGAAATGCGATTTTTTATAGAGTGTTTAAGGAATATGCATATTGTTTTTCAAGTTATGGTTGTGTTTTAGTGTTAATTAAGCGTTTTAATTAAGTCGTTCGGTGAAACTTCGGTATGATTGTCCAATTCATTAAAATCGGATACAAGCATTTATATAGTATACCTGGTACATTGAATTGATTGGGTATTACTTTTCGTAAAAGTGTGTGTTTTTACTTCTGAATGTAACATTGTATCTCATTTGGCGAACTGTGAGAATTTTTTTAAATATGAGCGTTGAACGTTTTCGGTTCTTGTTGGGTTTACTTTTTGGAATTTGTTGAGTCAAAGTTAAATTGTGAAATTTTGGTTGTTACCATTCGTGTACTAAATACTTTATTGTCAAATTTAAAGTTAACTTTGAACAGTCAGTAGGTCTAGTTTTAAATACGCCTATAATCATGGACGCGTCATTAGAATTTTATCTAAATTAGTTCCATAATAAATACTGTCAGTACTATTTGTCCTCGTAGTCTCTAGGTCAATTAGATATTCAAATATCTTCCATTGGGAACTTCATATGTATGTGCTTCTGATACGTTGAAAGTGTGCTGTAAGTATAAGGACATAGCAATTTTACATCCGTTTGCAATTTGAAGCACTATTTGAACGATATCCTAGAAGTAAATTATAATTTCTGAGAAATTTGCCTTGTTTTTAAGAGTTATTGAGTTACGCTTCTTTTACACGTACGACATATTTCGAAGTATATTGTGTTCATGCTTTCAAGAACGTTTTAATTAATTACTCATAGAGCGTCTCTGTTGTTAGGATGATATATGTCATTATTCAAAATAGTGTTTGTGCCAATGTTGATTCGCCCATTGAGCATAATTGTTGGATCCTTTGATTTCCATATATTCCACGGAACTTAAAAAACAAAAAATCAACAGGTATAGACCAACTGTCTGTTTACATTATTAAGAATATTGGTAAAGCTATTTCTCCTGTGTTCTCAAGTTTAACTTAGTTTTGAAACTGGTGTCTTTCCCACTAAGTTTAAAAACATTATAGTTGTACCAATTTTCAAAAGGGGCACAGGGAGCTGTTGGAGAATCACAGACCGATTGCTTTACTTTCTGTGCTTTCTAATGTGATTAAAAAAGCAATGAAAATCAGACATTTAAGTTTTTTAAACAATCAAAAAATTCTCAATGAACGTCAATTTGGTTTCACAAAAGGTAAAAATACTGAACTAGCAACATCCTTTTCTATGGAAAAAATCTACAACAGCATTAATAATAATGAAAAGCATCTGGTATTTTTATAGATTTTATCAAAGCTTTTGACTCAGTAGATCATGATATTTTAATTATGAAAATGGAAGCTATTAGGTTTTATAGGAGTATCACTGAACTGGTTCAGAAGCTATTTAAAAGGACGCACCCATTCTGCCTTGATGAACTCAAGATTAGCTTATGGTACTGTATTATGGAGATCAGCCACTAAAAACATACACAACTCTCCGTCACACAAAATATATTATACACGCTTAATAACAAGAAAACCGAAAAGAGAATCCTTTCCACTTTCCACTGAACTTAACATCTTGCCATTGAAACATTTGTTTGTTTACAAGGTTCTCAAACTGTTTTATTTAAGAAGAGGAAATAGATATGCAGACAGACAATACAACAGAACCCGAGCAACTAATCAAGGGCAACTAGTACGACCTAAGGTATATAAAACCATTTCCAGAACAAGTTTTGTATTCTTAGGGCCACAATCCTACAATTATTTACCACCTGATATAAAAAAATAGTAAGAAATAAAACTCTTTGCAAAAAAAACTAAAAATACTGTTATGAAAACAAGCTAATATTGAGGATCTGCTGAAAGTACTTTTTAGAACTTGTGTACTCATTTCTGAAGTCTCTTGAGTTTACTATATAACTATATTTATGTATGCTAATTGGTAACTACGAGAATGTATCAAAATTTTTCATAGATTTATTTAATGTTTCCACAATGGTACTCCTGTAAGTATGTATATGTTTATAAACAATGCATCATTTTTTGAAAAATTATCTGTGATTTTATTCAAGGTTCTCAATTCTTTTTTTATCTTTTTGACTCGGTTTTATTTAAAGATTATTGTAAAGCCAGTTTGATTGATGTACAAACAAAATAACATTATTGTATATGCGTAATAGATGGATCTATACAATTAGGATATATGTACGTAATATTGTCTTATTTTGTTCATATATTTATGTAAGTGTAATTTAAACAAATAATTCGAAGTACAACCTTATTTGTTGAAAAAGAAGTAAATTCTAATTTTGATAAGTATTTTTATCTTGTTTTTTGTTTGTTTCTTTCATTAATTGTAAATGTTCAACTAACCATCTGAGGCAGCCGCCGTGCACGTTATCTTATCAGAAAAATTAATGACTGACTTGCAAGTTTAAAGATATTATTATTTTATACTAGTTCCCACTACATTATGAAGGAAGGAATTATTCCAATAAATTTCCCCCAGGGGATTTACATCTAGTAAGTATGTGTTTGGCATTACTTCCACTTACTTGTGTGAGGCTCCTTCCTTTCTCTTTCCTGACCTCCCTTGGTCACCTCTTGTTCTTTTTGATCCTGATGCCATTGGGGCTAGGGTATCTTTCATTTTCCTCTTTCTTCTTCTTTTTTATGTTTTAAGTAAAGTCTTGAGATATGTTGGGATTTGAGTTTTGAGTTTTAATTCAGGAGGGCTTTTAGTGGGTATGGCTGAGTCATTCGGCGAGTTCCACACGTGGGGAGAGTCATGTTGGCATAGTGATGGACACATAGTGATGGACCTTTATCCTTCAGGATACCCACACACTTTTAGGAGTAAAGGATGCCCCTCATTTAAATAAATTCCATTTATGATCTAAACAAGACACTTCATTACAAAATCGATAATACATTCTACTGAAATGTACTTCTAACGACATTACGATGCCTCTGTAGTGGCACCGCGCGTCAAGTGGTTGACAACCGTCTCGTTGACAATCGATCAGATGACCCTCGCTTCTACTACTGCGGCTACCATGCTACGCAACTGTTGCCATGTGACTCCTGCTTTGCGACTCTACCACGCATCTCTCCCCTTGCCACTGCTGCTTCCCTCAATTCTTATCAGCTGCCCGCATTGGTCGGTCGGTGGCTGTGGTGGCCGCGGCGGCCAACGTAGGCGGCTGACAGCAGTGGCGCTACGCCACGATAGGTTGCCTCCATTCATGCGAGGCTCGAAAAAGTCCAGATATTATTATATATTATTATTATTATTATTATTATATAACCTGAATCAATTAAATGTCATTAATGTTGCTCTAAACGTTTTGTTTCTTCTATAATAACACAGAGCAATCGCTCAAGTGAAATACGTATGAAATACTTGTTTAAGTGATATATGTACCGATGAAACAAGTTCTTAGGAAAAACGTCTCGATACTAGTACTCCTGCAGCACGTGTCCGAGGAAAATTAAGAATTGAGAAAATTTATTGTCAAGCCAGTGTTGAATTTTTCGGATGCTGTGTGGTATGGGGCGTGCATTCCACGTCTGTATTCGGGTAATTTCTTCGAGACAAATTTTACAATATGTTATTCGATGCAATGCAAAAAAAATTCTACAAATAATCAAGATAATTAAAGAGCAATCAAATAAATGAATGAATTAAGATAATGGTTGCTTCATATGAAATTAGATCTCAATATTTGGAAAGTTGGGTTTGTTAAATTTTTTATTGGGGGACAAATGGTGTAAAATAAGGGAAAGCGAAACTAAAGATATTCCATTGTTTCTATGTTTTTAACCGCTTGATAACCGTATGAAAAAGAGGTTTTAGATTGAATACATTATCGTTGAAGTAAGTCAGAGTTGTTTCAAGATGATAGTTCCTCTGACACTGATTACCTTTTTAGTAGCCATTGCTTATTAAAATATCATGACGGAAGTCATGAACCCATTAAATCGTGACTTATTGTTGTGTCAGTACTGGAAACATACATAACAATGTGATTCTTCAGTGACAATGTGGTTAAATGAAGGAAGTCCGCGACACTCGTCTGCATATCTCATTCACATTTCTTTGCTTACTGAAGTATTCTTGGTTTGAATTTGAGTCCAACAAATTTCCTTCTTACGCACGTTTATATTACTCATATATTAATGATAAGAGAAGGACCCACTACATCATCAACTGATTTCGTTGCGTGAAACAAACACAAGGCAAGCTCCTAAGTATTTACGAGCGACATTATCGACTTACGCGTCTTAGTTTCGGAGTTACTCCCCATTTTCCGAGCGATCCGGTCAGCTTCTAACTTACTTAGTCGATATTGCTAATGTGTCATTGTAAAGGATCCAACATATAATGTGCAGGATTACAAAGTGTATTTTCGAAAGTTCGAGTCTAGATGAGGACATGTTTTTGAACATTGATCTTTCAGTTAGCTTTTTTTAAAATTCACCGGCAACTTGTACGTTCGTCTTGCATTTATGACAATTTTTGTCTTTACGGATAAAATTGTAGTTACGATAATTCTGCCCAAAAAATTAGTTCCATATTTATACAAATACTAGCCGACCCAGCACAACTTTGCACGAGAGTTTTTTGTTTTTGCGTTGTGGATTACTCTTTGTCATAATTTAGTGTAGACAAAAGCTCATGATGTCTTAATTAGTTCGTGACATTTAGCAAAAACGTTAAAAATATCATGTCACTCTATTTCATCACTTTGAAATTTGATTTTGGAAGCGAGTTTATATTGTGATGGAATGAAAGGCAGAGGTGACGGGAGAACCCCGAAAAAAACCGGTCACGAATCAACATCCCGAAATTTTAATTTTTTTAATTGTTCTTCCATCTATTTTAGAATATATGGAATGATAGAATAATGTGTGTGTACGTACATTTCATGGTTACTTTGTAATAATTATTGAACTTTTATTTTTTTACTTCATCTGGTACAACCAGATAAAACATTAATTCTTTGTAAATATTACGTTAGTTGTTTAAAAAGTTCAATTGAACAGTAAGTATAGGAATTTGATGCATATGGAAGAGAATCAGAGAATCTGTATATCATTCTGCTTTACCATTGTTAATTAAAATACCACTCAAAATCTAATCCCAGTTGATAATGACAGTATTATAGGTAACACCAGATTATCCAAAATACCATATGAATATTAAATCATCAACGGTGGAAATAGTTAATGAAATATGTATTAGTGAACCAAACATCATGATTTAATACCTCATTGGCTTGTTTCTTGCACGAAATGGATCTAAAAACGATCCTAGAAAAAGAAGAATATATTTAAAAAAAGCAAGGACAATAATAAAAAGCAAAAGAAGCACACAATCCTTACGAAGGACCCAGAGGTAGTTGCCACACCGTTTTTCTTTAATCCAACTTTTCCTTAATCGTTCCGTCATATTTCAGGATTTCAAAACAATGGTTTTTAAATTTCTATCTTGGTGGTTTACCAACAAAGGACATTTTGTTTGGTTGAATATTTTGTTTTGTTTGCTCTCTAGCAATTGCAGAAATTTATGTCAAATAACGAAAGGACGATTTATCCTAAATGAATCAAACTATTATAAGTTTTTATGTGGAACAATTTAAAAATTATATTTTTTAAATATAAAATTAAAAAAATTATACGAATAGTTTTCTTTTCCTCAGAAGTATTAACGCATGTCTTTTAATCTTATATTAAAATATAATTGGTTTTTATCAACATTTTTAAGCGTGTAAGACTAGTGATAAAATTTTGTAGATATGATTGAAGAAGTATTATTTCTCCAATATTAAAAGAAAACTGTTTAGGCATTAATGATTTGTGTATAAATGGTCGTAAAACGAACTGTGGAATTATTTGACCGATAAGTATCTCGCGAGGCATAATGCATTGAGAATAAAAAGACATCTTCTTGAAGCATTACTTCTGGCATAGTACCTCAAATCATTTCTTTGTATTCCCCAAACATCGTGAAGTCTGTGAAAATGAATGGTCAGATTTTTTGTTGTCTACTGAATGGTTGAGGAGGTGGAAGCGTTCGCAAGGGGCCTCAGGGAGGTGGGACAAGTTCCATTATAAATGAACCGAGCGATTTTCTTTTGCCATTCCTCATTTATTTCATCCCGACNGTGATGACGAGAGAGAGAGAGAGAGTTGCAAAACAAACAAAGAACGAACTTTGGGCGGATTTTCTCCTCAGCTGTCGAAATCCCCAAGCGGTGATAATCTCATGGGGATGTGGCACTCAATGACCATACTTTCCAGACCGCGCACAATTACCATTCTCACATAACGCTCGTGCGTTTATAGTCATTACTGACGAAACGACCCCATAACGTGCGAAGCTGGAGCAGGACGTCAAGTGGTGAGCTCGGTCACACTTGAATATTTTATGCTAATTTTCCATTTGTGCGGCGTGAACTCATACCACGAGAAACAGGTTGCGCGTCAAGTGTTTATGATGGAAATCAACATACGGTGTTTGTAATAGTAGACGAAATACATTTCAATATGACCATCAATAGGACTTTTTGGACTTTTTGTAAAACATCTTGTTGTCAACTGTTTATTACGCTTCTCTTAATGTAAATGTGATTGAATAATACTTTTTTTTCCTTGCCTCAAATTACTTAGTTTTTCTTAGTTGTACAAAGCTTGTTTAACTTTACCATTGAAACGGAGACAATATTCAGTTTAGCTTCTGAATACATTGTTATCTCAAACTTTTTTCTCCTTTGAACTGTGAAGAAACGAACAAAGTAGAGTAACTCTGAGAGGAATTTATTTGGGTATATACTAATTGATTGTACTATCAACGAACAACTATTTTCAGTAGAAGCAAACTTGGGAGCATGGAATGCTTTGGACTGATGTGTTCACAAAGAAAAATGTGTATGTAGGGTAATAAAAGAAATTTTCATGAATAGAAAAAATCACAGACATTTTTGTGTGAACGTTTCAGTGAAGTTGCAAAATATTGTAAGTTGTATCATGAAGAACGAAATAAATTTTCTTTAAGTTGAAACGAGCAGATTTTCATATTTCGTATGTACGACTAGGTTTTATGTCTCGAATGCAATTTATTAAGTCTAGACAAAAATAAAAGTGGAGAATGAAATTTTGACACAACTTTTAAATGGTAAAAGCAATTGAACTATCAAGATATTTTGGAAGATTGCAAAATTAAAGTAAGATATTAACTCGTCGCAAGAGGTTGTAGAGTACATGTTTCCTAAATAGTTGACGAGTTCAACTTTTTTGAGACAATACTTAAGATGTAAAATTCGAATCAGTGGATTGTAATCACGGTGTATTGTTTCATAATTCCAGTGGCTTTCTCAATTGCGGCTGAAACTCATTAACGAATTGACGAAGTGATAAAATTAACGACTATTTATTTATGTTAACACCCCCACTGATTTTTTTGTCCCGTTTGCAATACAATAAAACATGTTCATTGTCTTCATCACATGTTCCGCGTGAAGCAATATTTTACATCAGTTCCTGAGTGTTCTTTCTATTACCCCCTCATCGAACCGAATACTTCGTTTCTTATGCATTTATTATTGTATCTTCTCTGTCTCACCTATGGGTATCTTTCCATGTAAAATATTCCGATCAGTTGTAGACATAGTTGTCGTATACGTTCGCTCTAACGAATAGCGAAGAGGGAAGAAGTGAGTTGGTTATGACTCCTAGGGCGCTCTTTTGCTTCTGCTCTACCTGTTAACCTGTGTATGGTCACGCGCACGTCTCGCCTTAATGGAGCGCCATTACATGTTAATAGACTATTCTCGCTTACTGCTGCTTTCTCGCTCAGCATCTCCTGTCACTGCAGGGACTGAAATATTGGATCAGCTTGTTTTCGCAGTCTCTGTACAAACATTTTATTTTTTATTTTGTATTCATGAGCAGTTTCTTTCGAGACTCCATAAACCCATCATGCCTTGCTATAATAGGTCAAACTACTCTCAATACGTATATTTTACGATACATAATGTCATTGAACGTATAAAATTTTGAAATTTACCTTTTTCAAAATTATTTTTGATGCATACTATATTTTAATAGTAATAGAGGAAAAGAGCGTAGTCAGCGTGGCACTGTAGAGCGTAGTCAATGGATAGAACACTGAGTTGCTGGCTGGATGGCCGGGGATCGATCCCCGGTGAGGTGGGGATTTTCATCACGCCTCAACAGCCAGACTGGCTCCAGGCCTAATCAGCCTGCTATAAAATGAGTACCAGGATCTATCCTGTTAAGGGTTCGAACCGGTCGGAGCGAGATGCTGACTACATTTTCTCCTTGTAGTGCCAGGGTCAAGAAATCGTGGCTGAGTGCCTGACAAGAAGAAAAGGAAGGGAGTAATTGAAAATAATACATTGAGCAAAGCTGCAAAGTAATTTGAAAATAATGTATTTTCTTTTACAAAATCACATTTAAACGCGTGTTAAACACATAAACATTTTGTTTATTTAGAACTAATTTTCATGAATATTTCTAAAAAATTGGTTCAGTAATGAATACTATATCATCACCAGCGTTCAATGATAAGTATATTTATCAATTAATATAATTGTTTATGATGCCATCATAAAACTTTTTTCAAATTCTATTTCTTATCAGCACTGATTTACATTTTAAATTCTTAAAATACCTATCGCAAAATTCTACCATAAAATACCATTAAATCCTTTATAAAAACGTATCTGCAAATGAAATTCTTTTAAAATTATTGACTAAATGAAGAGACTGTCAATGGGTAAATTTAACTCGAGAATTTTTTTTTATAAAAATAGGATAAAAAATTAATAAAAAAGACGAAAATAATAGCAAAATTGAAAAAATTGACGAGGTAGAGCATATAACGAAAATGTAAAAAGATAATTATTTATTCATGAAATTACCCTTTTTTACAATGTCTTCATATTTTCCAAATATTTATTTATTTCCAGCTTCTTCAAATTCGTTAAATTTGCGAGTTTAGGTATGCTTAGAGTTCTTAGTAGTACATACATAATTCAAAATAGATGTTTGAAAAAACCAAAAACATAATTTAAAGATTTTGAGTTTTAAAGTTTTGCTACTTTCGGCCGTAATGTCGATGGCACGCTGTGATAATCGTTTCGATTGTTTCCTGAGAATTCTAACCTACGTATGATGGCAATAAATATAATATGATTTAAGTATATCTGCTATTGAACTAGGTATCCGATAAGGGTAACAGACATTGAATGAAACGGTACTGTAGGTGGCTAACCACATTTACGAGATTTTGCCATAATTACAAAACTATCCGGTCTGACATGTCATATTTGAAAACATTATTGAAGTACTGTTCAGTCAATGACATTTCATTCTTCAAGAAGGGTTGATATAGATATCTCTGCAAGAATCTGAGTGAAATGAATCCCATTTGCGAGGTGTACGCGATGCGATTCCTAAAGCCGGAGTGTATTCACCTCGAACCCTGCGAATCGAAGACGGATGTGATCGGAGAGAAAGAGAAACTCGATGAATTCGTAACCAAAGCGACATCCGAACATTTCCTCTTCTGCAGACGTATAGCAGTTTCTTGTTTAGAACGTAGAGTATGAACGTCGGAATGAGACGACGCGACGTCTTGAGATGTATCGACGATGTCTTGACGCACCCCTACGACGACGGACGCGACGGACCCAGAGGTGGCGACGCCAACGGAGGCAACGTGACGGGCGACGGGCTCCACGCTGCTTGGGCTGCCTGCCTGCTAATGCATGACAAGCAGGGGTCGCGACATAGTCACGTGGTCTGTGATGGATGCGACCTGAATATTGCATGGTGGGTATGAGCCGTGCCTGATTGCTCGCCACCGGTGCGCGGTCAGCGCGTCCTCCCGCGCAACATGGGAGTGGGAATTGGGGAGTGAAGTGGGGGACTGAGATTGCTCCGACGCGAGGGTTGGGGAGTGAGAGGGAATTCTCTATCCGATGCCTCAGAATTATGTTCTCAGGAAAACATTACTTTACTCTCTTCCATCATGAAACAATAAATTAGGTTATGGGATGCAGAACACTAAGAATGCATGTACAGTATAAATATACTTTAAAATAAAATATTCCATGATGGTGCCATGAACACACATACACTCAAAATAAAGCATATTTTTACTTCAATGTTGAAATCTAAACGACAGTTTTATATGAATCCCGTCAAATATTGGTGAAATGCTCTTGAAATGAAGCTGAGTTCAGCTATAAACTTGTAAGTACTCAATTCTGGAAAGCTCCCCTTCGGTTTGAAGGTATCTCAATTTATGATGCGGAAGTTGAAATGGGGAATTGTTTGAAATAATTTTTCATTTTATTTTATGGAGAAATTAATACTTTATTTAATACCCTAGAACAATAAAACATTAGTAAAGAACTTTCTTGTAGATAAATAAAGAAACGTTTAAGAATCTGCATTTTCTGCATTACACATAGTGTGCAAAATTTAAAATTGATTTATCGTAATGGTACTTTCTATGAATAGACTCACCTCGACTTACATCGACTTATAATGTGTATGTGATCTTAAAATATGTGGCGTCTTCTTGAATATATTTTTGAACAAACTGAGTATTTTTATCCGAGACTATCAACACTTCAAGAAAAGAAGCAAGAAACTCGGTTAAAATAAAAAATTTAAAAAAAGTCTTCCAAAACTTACTAGAGGTGTGGTGTCCAACCCAAAAATATCTCGTCTGATGTAGCAAGAGAATATCATGGGAGCGAGACAAGTGTCCCTAGTGCAGTAGCGGTTGCAGTTGATTCCCATCGTCATTTATTCATGTGACTGCCTCCACCGGTTGTCTCCAACCCCTTTGCTCACACGAAACCTTTGCAAGAATTCAAGTGCTCCGGGGAACACCCAAAAGTAGCTTCATACAATTGGGACACTGTCGACATTACCACTTACATCCATCAGTAATCAATACCAAATTGCAACAATGCCACGTAGATCGATATTTGCTTTGGGCTTAGTACCAATAGTAAAAGAGTTCTTTTTCGTTTGAATGATCTTGTTTGGGTAATAATTTTTATATGAATTCATCAATCACTTTTTAAACAATTCCGTTATGTTATTTGATACTAGTGCTAAATTAAACCCCTTTATTATTGTTTTTATTAAGACACAAAAAATTTAAAGTAAATTACTCCGTGTCTTTAGGACTTGAAAAAAATCTGGAGTGTGCACTACTCAACTTTCCTATTACAATTCATAACAAAATACTCGTTGCACTTAATAACTTACATTACACTAAAACGTTTTTTTAAAACTTCAGAAAGAAATCATAATATCTTATTATTATTACACTACACACCCAATTTAAAAGACCAATCTGTATCAAAATCACTCCTAAACATAATATCTGCACGTACGAGTACAGTTCGCATGAAATATCTTCTACCTTAAACTCTTTGATATCGCCTTATAGGCTGATATAAAAACAGCACCCCCAAGATAACACATTTTTGCGCAAAGACTTTTCCCGTGTCTCGAAAACGGTGCGACGTACAGAAATGTTATTTCGCAATTTGTACGCTGACCAATCAAAATGCTTATTTTCATATTTTCAAAACTGAATTTTCAGAAACCGGGATGGAGCGCGGTTTGTTGCTATCACCTGAATTTGGGCCAAGCAGCATATAAAGATCTTTGTTTAAGATTTACTTAGGTTATTATTGCGTCTACAGCTCAATCTGAAAATCATAAATTTTATTTGAACAAATTCGAAGTATGTCACTCCCATGTACGAAATATAATGTTTCTGATATTTTCATTTTTGTGATTGCATTGAATATTTAAAGTATCTTAATTGGAACATCTTTGAATTTTATTTACTAATAAAAATTACCATATACTTAAATGTTACAACAAACTCATCATGTTGTAATAAATAAAAAGTGTTATATTTATTTTGCGAGGTAAATAATAAATACCATGTACAATGTCCTTTAAATACTCTATATGGAAATGGAATAAAGTTTATGCGGTAATTTATTTAAATGGAAAGAATGTACGTTTAGTGACTTTTATGGTAAAATAACAACTAAATTTTGTTCATCAAATTTTAAGCAAAATACATGAGATTACCACCCTCTGACTAATTCACCCATTACATTCTCAATGGTTTGTCACAGTGAGTTTCACAAGAGTATTCTAGAAAGAGTTAATCTATTTTGTCATACTTTTGTGTTTAATACTTTTATATTTTCATTCGGAATGTTAGATTTGGTTCCAAATGGCTTTCCAACTCTCTGCACTTTTAAGACTTTTGATAACACTCTCAGTTTCTGTGGTTTGCCATATAAAACAAGACCTTATACCAAATCAAATCTTGTTGCTATAATATTCTTGATATAATATTAAGTTCTAATTAAACTCAATACTCTTTTGGGGTCAACGCCATGGTTTCCTTAGAGAATAGATACCTGTTACAAAAGAATCAGTCCGTACTAAGTGATCCAGATCATGACGCCGCACCTCTTCAGAAAAATTTCTTTTTTTGTTTATTGTTTCCAGTATTATTGGAGAGTTAATAAACACGATTTAAAAAAATTACAATGCCTGCTTTAAAAATGTGGACCATTTCTGTTTTACCGCGCGCACCGTTTTTGACCTTTCTAAGCTCCCACTTAAACTTTTGTATCTCAAGATTGGTCTGATCTAGCCCCTTAAATCAACTGAAATTGTATTTCGCACGTCTTATGATATTGTTTTAACATGTATTTAATTTCTATAGTTATCTTCGTCCAATTGATTTTGCGTCTTGAAAATGAATAAATTTGTATTATCGAAAGCATTTTTCTAAAGTATAGGAGAAGGTATGTACTTAGAAATAAAGTGTTATTAGATGGAATGATATTAAGTCTCATTAGGAAAGTCTTATTAATTCATTTAAGAATTAACACATTTACAAACTTATGGTGCGCTGGTGTAAAATTACAGCACTTTATTTTAAGATCCTCCTCAAATTAAGTTAAGATTAATTTACATTTTGTAACACCTCGGTGTAGTGTTTTCTTTATTTACGGCGTCCTTTAAAAGCTTCTTTTACTTTCCATAAAGATCTACCACTTCGAAAGTTAAGAAAGTTAATCACTCGACTACTTCATGATGCGCTGACGTTAAACTTTCATAATTCGAAGAGAAAAATTGTTTAATTCTTAAAACTATAAAAATTAAAGAAAAGAGAATAATTTTGATGTGATTGAACTATTTTATTTTTTTGTTAGACTTTTTAATTTTCTCAGTAATGATAGTAACATAAGATTTTGGTCTCATGGATTCATGAAAGAACCAATGTTTCATTGAAATCTTTGATACTTTCAGGAATAGTATTCAATGACGTTCATATACAACGTCTACGATGATTGCTCAGGTAACAATAAAACTAATATTGTCACTTAAATTCGTCATATTTTCGTTGAAGGGTAATTGAAGTCGAGAATAGGTATACGACTGTCAGATATAGGGGTGTCTATGATATAATATGTGAATAGAATTGAAGAATGAAATTTCAACATTTTCGTATTTTACAGCCTGCGGATTGTTCTTCCTTGTTTGTGCTACTTGTAATTACTACCCTAAAAACTTAATTTAATTTCTATGTGATATACACTTGGTATGGGCTCTAATGACCTAGCTGTTGACGAGCCCTTAAAGCCCCACAAAAAAATACACTTGGCTTTATCTAACATCATCATGAATAAACACTTAACATTGAGATTATCACATACTCGATAAAAAAAAAAAAAAACTATCTGCAAAGGTATGAATGTCAGTTGAGTTCTAATTGGAGAGTGACACCGTATATGCTCCCGAACCACGAAAGGTCACCATGTCGTTTCTGCAGCAACGAACGTCCTCGCCGAGGACGGATGCTGGTATCGAAGCGATTTATCTCCAGCAGAAGCACGACAATAAATCGCGTGATACGCAACACGGAAATGAGATCCTCTGTATCCCGTTCAAACATGGAGCACCTTTTCGCAACGTGAGTACTCATACAATATGGCTCACACGGCGCAGATTTGTGTCGTACATATAATACGAGGCATATGAGCGTTTCGTGTGTCTTTTATGTCAAGTAGGCTGTACTAGTTTGCACGATGTGAAACCATTTAACAAATATGTTATTATACCTAAATGTGATAGTGTACTATAACGTACGTACACAAAATATAGAAATGTTTAAATCCTCATAATATAATTATCCATTTGAAGAATTGAACTATGCTGCGGCTTAAAATTGTTCTCTCTCTCAAGTCTCTTCTCAAGATTATATTATTCTCTGAAATATGTTTTCTCTAGTTTCCAGACTGTCCTTAATTCCGCGATTTTCCGAGCTAGTGCAATTATATTGCAAGAGTGGCAAAAGTGTTCGTAGATGACGTTTCTTACGCTAAGATGGTGGATTGTGGATGCGCTACATCTTAAAAACTACAATTGTTGACGTAGTTCCGGGGTACTCTCGGGTAATTATAAACACATTTGAGCACTAAAAATATATTTTTCCCCAGCACCTTTAAGTATTTGAAAAAGCAGAGCAATACATATGTTTTACTGAAAATATTCAAAATGTATCATTGTTTCTGCATTATATTTTCTGTATCAGAGCTACAGAAATTCTGTACTTGAGCAGCAGCTACCTGCAGCAATCCACCAATCATATCGCTGAGACTGATTCCCCCCCCCCATCCAGGTGGCTGTGCACTCGCCATTACTCTTGCAAATCGGATCAGCACAAATCATAGCCCTGCGATAATCCACTCGCCACTACCGAACACATCGACGCGATGCCGATGTCGCCAGTCTGTCCGCTCGCGTTTCCAATTCCACGACTAAGCCTTCTCACTCGGCGACCGCTGACAGCGAGACTAGTGGATCATTCGCACCCTAATGATTCACGTGCTGATTACAAACAAATGAAACGTCTCAAATCAGAGGAAGACTATCAGTGACAAAAGCAAATAGATTTACAGAATGAAGAAATGGGACATTATGACTATTTTTAACATTTCATATTGATGTAGCGACAATATATGTAACGAGGATACAAACTCTTTTCTTTTTTTAAGCTTGTTTGAACAATCTGTATACCACCTGCATATTAGCAGTTATTGTCTGTCACCAATAGTGTTCTTGATGGAGTGTTTGCATGCTACTTTCTTTTTTGTACCCTGAGCTTCTCCTAGCCCTCTATTCCTTCATTTTTCTCCTGAAACTCTATCTTGCGTTCCTCTGGGTTCATTATATTCAGCATCTGCAAGGAATGTTAGGAAGGGTTTTGTTTCAATAGCTAAACAGCAATTGTCAGCTCTTGTGTCATGTTCAACATCTGAAAAATCTTCTCATATTTATTTGTCATACAGAAATCAAGTGTGAAGATATTACTGAATAGCCTCTGAGGAACCATACTTTACAGATTGCCACAGACAGCCACTCGTCACCTTTTGATGGCATTAAAACCTAAAATGAAATGACATTTTCAAATTGAAATTTTTTAATTTCTTACAAAGTGACGACATTAAGCAATCATATATTGAGTATCTAAAACCTAGGAAAAGCAAATGATTGCATCATGCATTGTCACATCTCATGTTTATCAGAGCTTCCTGAGTTAAATCATTCGATTACGATTTTTACTTCATTCACAACAACGCGATTTATTAAGGAAATTTTTTAAGGACTTCATTGATATGTTGGTGTAATATCTTGTAGATGAACATAAAGTGCGTCACCGATAGACTTGTAATCATGAACACACAAACGTGAATTCTGGTTTCATGTAACCCGGCATATTTAAGTTTATTACCCAGTATTGTTTAATTATAAAAATGCCATCAATAGATATAATAAATTATTTTAATACAAGGTGTTATATACAAATGAAATTTGTCAAAATTAATTTTATTACTTTTATAAAAAGCAAATGCTATATAATTGAAATGATTGTGCTAGACGATGCTGGATGATACAAATATCGTATTGAAAACCAGAACTTTCTGTAATTGAAAGATCCAAAACAAAATGCTTACATTCCATTAAAAACGAAACCTAACAAACATTGACGTCCCTGAACAAAATTGAAGGTGTAAGAAAGAAAGTGTTTTCATTCATTCCAAAGCGGAAAGAGAAAAAATCCAATCAAGGAGGATTGTAATGTCGATTCTCACTTGTGTCGATAGTACATTTTGTTTTGCCGAGAGTGAGGGATCACTAAGGATTGAACTCGTTCGTTCAATTCCCTGTCAACAACGGGATTCTGCGGTATATTTTTAGAAAACCAACAAAACCTGAAGGGTCAGAAAAAAAAACTCTACACAAACATATTTTCTACGCAGAAAAAAAATTTGTAAGATAGTAATCTGAAAAACAAAAATACATGTATTTTATTACACTATGAAACTTGAATGAGAGTGTTCATAATAATACTTGAAATTTTATAACTCACTTTAAAAGCACCCATCCTAATCTCTCTTTAAACCAGTGGCCTCATGTGGTCCAAGGTTGAAAAAATTTTGAAATTACCAATATTCTATCCACAAACAAACGTTTTTGTGCCGTGTTGTAGATAATATTAAAAGATTTCAAGTTGAAATTTGAGATGTATTTAATAAAATATTTAACATTTCTTTATTTGTCCATGTTATAAATTTAAAGTTCATTTAAGTTCAAATTTATATCTTTATAAATATTTGTTGGACTGCATACGCCCAGATATACTACCGTCTTAAATATTGAAATGTTTGTATTTTCTTCGTATTTGCAACGGTTGGCTGCCATCCGCTTCCGTTATTGATCTTCTTCTTTCTTCAACCGCACCCACGTGTGTTTGCACTCGATCGGAATGTGTGCGCCACGAGGCATTCAACTGTGTTCTCTCTTCACTCTCTCCCTCCCCACTCAGGTTCCAATCCGCGCACTAGTCTCTTCCGCAGTGCTGCCCTCTTGCTTCGTCGTCCGTAGTTAATTAGAAACGGAGAGCCTGGTTCCCGGAAGAGCGGCAAGCGGTGTTGCTGGCGGGAGGGACGGGGATCGTTGCGAGTCGTCCCTTGGTGGTGAAGTAGGACACAAGGAAGGAATAGCAAGGGGGAGTTAGAAGGGATGGAAACGACAGGAGACAACCTGACTTGGTCTCAGTACCATTGATTTCTCCGATACATCCGTTCCAGAGAATTACTTCAAAATTTCGATCGTGAAGTAGTATTTTAGAACATCAATTAGATATTATTACCGAAATCTGTTCACGATTAAGAGTAACTGCTTATGCTTTGTTGTCTTCTATAATGTATTTCAAAAACATTATTTATTAAGTTCATCGATTTTCTTCGATCCATGAATATATTTGACTGCTATAACAAAGCAGATTAATTAACGACTTAATGAATATATTTATGTACCTATTTTTTTAAAATGATTTTTCATATCTAGTCGGCATTCAATTTTTTTCCTCACTACCAGTCATTATTTTGAAACAGAATAAGAACATATTATTTGTAAAAAAATCAACCACGTCATTATTATTGAGTACAGATTTGAATGAATGTTGGCAATGCAGTATCATTTCCTTGCTAATTTACACTTTTTAACTTTTCAAAAGTCATTTGTTATAATGTCTTCCTCGTGAAGAAATGAAAGATCCGGTGTATACATTTTTTATTCGCATTTTTCCAAGCTTCGCTCATTGTGAGAATTTTTTGAATGTGAATACTTCCATTTCTTTTCTTCAACTTTCTTCAGAATGCATCCTGAAAATAAATTATTTAGATTGTATATCCAAGAGAAAATGTTCCTCCAGCTTCTTAATAATAACATCCAACTCGCCATTTGCGGTTCGTCCTCCGTTGTTGTTGTATCTCTTCGTGACCACGAGATGTAAGAAAGCACGGAACGCAGACATATGAACAACGAACGAACCACTACTTTCAACACTTCAGTACTCAGGGACGGAAAATGAAACAAAGAACTGGGTAGTACGTACCTGGAAAAGAAGATTTTAAGTATTTGTTAAGAAAGAAAACGGGTCTTATATAGATAAAGGTGTATAGATATAAGGAAAATGTATAATAATTTCAGGAGAAACTAAATTAAGGAATATTTTTCCTGTCACTATATATCAGTCTCGCCATTATGAAAAAAAAGTTGCGACTTAAACAGAGAAAAAATAACGAAATTTTTGTTTTAAATTTTCATACGCTTTTCTTTACTTTTTTTACACTGAACAATTAAAATTTCTTTGTAATATTAGGAAATTATAAAATAAAAATTAAATTCACGGAGATTAATATAGCAGATTACTTTAATACGTAGCAATGTAAGAAATTGATAACAATACTGAGGATAACAAAAACAATAATGATGAAAGTCAGGGTACATAAATTATATTATTAAACACATTATCTAATTATCTTGTTAAAAACTAATAATACAAGTTTATATTCTGGAAATGTGTCTGCTAGTATTTACTTAGGGTAAGCAGATGTGCTACGCCTAAATTTGTTGATGATGTCTGCAATACTCTAGTGTTTGGCGGTTTGCATCTACACTTCTCTCATAGTGTCTGTATACATGAACGCCTTTCATTTTTTTTTTCGTATCCTGTTTATTTTACGAGATATGATGCTTTAAAAGAAGTTTTTGTAATTCACGTTTTTTAGCAAAACAAATGAAGATACACGGGTTTCCTGAAATCTGTGTGTCTCTGATTTACTGATAGATATATAAATATATAGCGGTGGGGGGGGGGGCATTTAAAGTAATACTTCCATTAACAAGACACTTCTCAATATCGGGCATTTCTCTACAGCGGATAGTTTTTCATTCCCTGTCATTTTATTCTACGTTGAACTTCACTTCCAAATGAGATACTTTTCCATAGGGGATAAATTTTGAGTTAACATGAGGGTCCGTTATAGAGACGTTTCACTGTTCATAATTGAATACGGATACTAAACCATAATTGAACGTATATTTTGCCGTTGATATTAGTGGAACATTTCCGAGCACGAAAATTTTCAAGTAGCAAGTATAAATTGAAAGAATACGATTTATTATTAGTTTAAGAACATTTATTCTAGAAACAGATTAGTAGATAGAATTTAATAAAAAATTTAAAAACATATCACAAAATGACTACGTGAAATTAATAATCTTCTAATTTTTAAATTCTTTAGTTTGTGAACAAATGAAGACTAATATTAAAAAATTAACAAAATATTGAAATTAAAGCATTTTTAGAAGAATATTCCTGTTTTAGATTCCTTTAAGCGAAACTAAACTGAAGAGTTTTGTAATACACCTTATAGAAATGTGTTTATAATCGCATAAAACTGATACTTGTACACATCGCCTGTCAGTATAAAGAACAAAATTTAGCAATAAAGCATACATCCAATTCTAATTTGAAAATACAAAAAATATCTTATCTTCATATCTTGTTTTTGTCTTCGTTTTATCCATGGAATTCTATTCATTGGGTATATAAATGAATCGTATTACTAAACAATTGTGTGAACTTGCAGATGATGAAGATCTGTCGACCATGGCGTGATAAGCGATTATAATTATTATCGCGGAGAGAGAGAAAGGCGGAGGGAGAATGTGTATGCATTGTGTGCCAAGTAAGTTCTTTCATGAACGTCCCATCCCAAAAGTGCGTCCATGCGATGAGGCGAGTGCGGATCACTGACCATGATGGCGGCGGCGGCGGCGGTAGCAGCGAGGTCAGCAGGAAATTTCGCACTCGCCTGATGCCTCGATGGCGACATCTGCGCCGACCACGCGCGGTGATGGATCGGACCCGTTTTCAGTCACTCCCCTGCATTTTCAGCTTTTGCAACTCTTTCTATCTGTATCTTCTATTTATTTCCTCTTCAGCTGCTGCTTCTCTTTATCATTTTTTAGATATATTCCAACGAAACAGTATCGGGTTGAAAACGAAAATACCGATCAAATATCTTGAACTTAATTTTGAATACTTTATGCTATCCTTGTTGTGTCTCATCATTGTCCATTTCTACGGAAGTAATGGTACGTCACCATTATGAATATGTATTACGAATATGTACCCATCCTGGCCCGGGTTTTGCTCCGGTTTTCCTTCGGATAGAGGCGGATTTCTTATACAAGTTCTCTAGGCTTTGTCTAGGGGCATGTTTATTGTAATAATAAATCGTGAATTTAGTGTTATTTCAATTCTTATGATGTTTAAACACTATACTCAGAATAATCTATAATTTGTACATGTAAATTTTTTGCGTTAAATTACAAACATAGTGACATTCTATTGGTATTATAACTCGCAGTTAACTTTTAATCTTATCTAGGAATTTTTTACTGAAATATTTGAATCCGTCTGTGCCTTAGGGCCCTTGATCGGAATTGAAGGGATGGTCCCTTGCTTGCTTCAGGAGAGTAAATTAGTTTATTGTCCTCCACGTGGTCATATGCAGTTTTTACTGCTCTTTTGACAATAAATTTATTATTATTTTCCTAGGATGTGAATTCGAAAAACATAAAAATGTCAACGTTCGGAAACTACACAACTAGCACCTTATCCAAGTTAATAAATACTTTATTTAATGTTAAAAATATTTTTAAAAAAAATTTTAATTAAAAAACACCGTTCGAGTATTTTTCGAGTTTGTTTCCGGTATGTTATATTGTCTCATTTCATTAATTCTGTGCCATTTTTGTTCGTGCTGGTAAATTTTCGCTGTAATCTCATCCCACAGTTTCCCTTATTCCAGCAATTTTCCATGACCACATTGTCCGAGTGGCTTCAAGATTCGTCCTTTGCTCCAAAGAGTTACCGGCGCTACGACCACCCCACTTCCGCCGCCGCCACTGCCTCCGTGGGGTAGCAGCAGCGCAGCGCAGCGGGCGGAGACCCTGCTGCAGAAGGCGTTCCGGTCATACATCGGCTGCCATGACAGCTGCCGGGCGGACCGCGACGGAAGCCACGCACCCACTGCGGGCGGACTCGTTTCTTTTGCACGGGACTGAGGAGTGAGGAACGTTGCAAACACCCTCCACCCACGGCTATGGATTTCTTCCATTGAATGACAAGGTTTGATGATCCATTAGTGAGATATAAAAACAAGATTCAATTAATTTTTTTTAAAATTTCAAACAGATTGAAAATACTTATTCTGGTAAGGTGTTAATAGAATTTGAATTAAGGTTAAACATTTTGACAACTCTTTTCAGTTTTTATGATTTGTACTAGTTTATGATGTAACGCCTACAAACATATTTTTTACGGGCTCCAATGACCTTTGATGTCGACATGAGCCGTAAAGCCCCACATAAAAAAACAACATATTTTTTATTCATTATCTTGTTTAGCTACACGGAGGGAAGGAATCAACCGTTCTGGCTATTACTAGCCTATTTTTGACGAGCCACTAAAGTATCTGGGGCAGCTAGTTTTCGTAGCTGCTGTCTGGTATCTATGATAACCACTGAAATAGCTGTACCAGCTACCCTCTGTTGCCGTGACACGTTGTATTTTGTTCGTGAGAGATGTATCGTCTCCTCGAGCTTTAGACTTCTCTGCGCCAGATGAAACTAATATACTTTAGAGCTTCATTACATTGACGCGGGAAATACTACTTATACCCATTGTGTATAAATATCGTAGATCTTTTAGCTTCTCAAATATTTGTCCACGACCTCGTAGTTGACGTAGGGTGGAGGAAGGGAACTAGAAACTTCAAAATTGTGAAATATTCACAGTACGTTTATTCGCATTCAAGAGTTCGTGTTTTATTCGCCTTCATGGCAGTGTACAGTTTAAGTCATTACGGGGAAGAAAACTGGGCGCTTTTATCATAGTAGCAATATTAATTAAAAACAGCAATTATTTTTATTTCTATATCATTATATGAACTGTTTTTATTATGGGAGTCAATCTCCCTCACTTTAATAGTCAAACAATAGATCATAACAAATAATAATATTAATAAGATATACTAACAATAAATAAGGTACACAATGAACATCTAGATAATCTCCCTTGACCAATTAACATACATGAAGTGTAGCAAATCTCTCTCCCAGGAACTGCTTATTTTCAGAAAAGCGCTGGCCTAAATCACTCTGATTTCTTGTTGAAATATGGACTTCACCTTTTCACCGCGAGAATCAACACATTTTTATTGCCAGATAACTTAAGACAATAACCTAAGTCTCCTGTATGAAGGATAGTTCGGACGCTGACCTCGACTATTATTTGAATGTAATATGAAGCGTATAAATGACGCGATGTAGCAACGTCTGCTACACTGTTAGAATTTTGTTGTATTTTCACAAAAAAAGGGTGGGAAATTATTATCCTGCCCACGATTTGTAATTTTACAGCAAAATGGTATAGTGAATCCACAGCAAAAATGTACAGTGAATTTACAGCATCACAATATTGTAATTATTTGTACAGCATATGTGCGGGAAAAATTATCCTAACACTAGTAGTGCAATTTTACTACACAACCATTACAGCTATACCAAAGGCAGGAACCTGCTTTTTTTATTTTATTGAAATAAACATGTTCTAAGAGTTTGATTGTCAAAATTCATGTCAAGATTGAAATATTTGCCAGTTTATTTTTACAGTCAAGTTGAATAAACTGACAGGAACTTTCAAGTCATAACAAGGTATTTCTCAAAGCGACAATAATTCGAACTCTCGTATCTCAATAATATGAAAAAGCAGAGTCCTGTCCTTTGCATAGCTGTAATGGTTGTATAATAAAATTATAGTACTAGAGTCAACTTATCAACTCATAACTTTGGTGTGGTAGTAATCAGAAATGTAAAGGTTATGAAATTTAGTATAATAAATAATTAAAGAATGCAAAAACTTGTGTTTACGAAAAAATTCTATTTGATTAAAAATGTTACATAGATAATCGTATTTACTTATTTGCAAAAAAATAAATCAATTTTATTTCCACCATAACAGAAGTTTTTTCATCATAACTGAAACAAACAGAAATACAAATTATTTATTATTTTTACGTTAACATACTTGACAGGTGAAGGTTTAAAATTAAAGATTCACTTCTAATATAATATTTGTAGTCATCATGTTAAGATGGTATTTGTCGTATATAAATTCCACTCCTTTAAGAAATTTCACAACAAAACAAAGAAGTTGCAAACTAGTTAGTGAGTAGAAGCAATGTATTTATTTATTTAATGTCTTTGGTGAGGTTAAGGCCATGAGGCCTGCTCTTCCTCCTAACTGTTGGGCTAGGGAGAGGGAGTTCGGAAGAAGAGATGTTGGATTGACGGAGAACGTATGAAACCGCATTAACATTAGTATACAGTAGGAGAGAGACATCCCCAGTTGAAATATGTGTTATAATATGCTAAATTTCTAAAATTATGAATACATTAACACACATTTGTGTATAATTTATGTTGTGGCAGGATACAGAGAATATGTAAACTTTGTCGAGAGGACCTAGAAAACATATAAATTACTTTACTAAAAATACAAAAATATTATGAAAATAGGCACCATTATCTACAATAGGCAAAATAATCATAATAAAATGA
Organism: Laupala kohalensis; assembly: GCA_002313205.1. NCBI lineage: Eukaryota > Metazoa > Arthropoda > Insecta > Orthoptera > Trigonidiidae > Laupala > Laupala kohalensis. Next base: position 520,132 of record NNCF01128919.1, on the reverse strand, counting down.
GGACTTGTTATCTTGAAACACATTTATACATGTATCATAATGATATAAGTTGACCCACTATAAAAATTATCTTTCAAATCTGTAAAAAAAAGAGATAATGCAGAAACAAAATTTGTACAAAGACAACATTTCAGTGAAAAAAAGACTTAATAAATATTTTGCGTAATATCAATGGATAAGATAGAAATTATGTTATTTTAATTATTCTAATATAATATTATACTATTTTAAATATTATATTTTGACTGTTTCTTTATTCTATATGGAATTGTTTTTATTTTGTGTTATGGTCTCAAGATAATTCATGTATTTATTCATTTTATTACATGTAATATTCACCTGATTAATACCGAAATGGAGGTTGAAACGTTGTAATTGAAAATAGAAGTTTAGTTCAATATTACAGAATAAGGGTACTTACATGTTTCCATAAATGGTAGAATCGGGCAGCCTAGTCCTCTTCACACAATGTTTTTCAGTAATGGGATGTTATCTAAAATGGATAATTTGCAACACTGAATTCACATACTAACAATATAGTTATATGTTAAGAAAGTCTAAAAATAATTCCTAGGCTTGCTCATCTGTTTCAGCGATTCATCTTGGTGCAATACAATCCCTTGGTTGTGAAGTCATGTTTGTCGTAATACCTAAAACATACACTTTTAGTAATATATAATAAGGTTGTTCTTGCATTGTCATCATGTAAAAGCAGCATAAACCATTGGAAATAAATAAACAAATACCTCTAGTCAAGTAATCCCTCTTTATTACATTGAATTTCCAGAAATATGGGAGTACGTTATGGCTTGCATCACAAAATGATTGGCACGATACATATATGATGATAGCATAATAACATAAAAATTAGTTTCAAATTAATATACTATAAATTGTTATACTTACAACTCGTGTAGTTTAGTTTTAAATTATTGATTTAATGTGTAGTAAAGCTACATCTAGTAGAACTAAAATGATAGATTAATTAAGTGTCGAATAAGATTCTAATGTATGACATTATATTTCACAGGTGCAACACAATACACGGTTTTTACGGAGATTCACTGGTAAAATACTGAACTTCTATCACACGATACCAAACTTCCTCGGCAATTGCTCCCTTATCCTTTGGAAGAGATATTCTAGGAAACCAAACAAAACAAATTATTGCAGTCAATTGCTAACTCTCTGTTGGTTATTAATGAAAAATTATGAATACAAAAGTAGTGGAACACCATAACTTAATAAAGAATACCATTAAAACTGTGATCACTTCGTCAGAAATCTTTGTCGATAAATGCTACAGCGTAGCTTCTTTAATTTCTTGCTGTGTTATAAAATTGTCTTCCTTTAACAATCTTATTCACAACATTGAAACTCAACAGAAAGTTATACTATAATGGTGTTTCTCCATCTAACCTAAATACACTAATTGTTTTTTGCTCTAAGAGTTTTGGCCTCCCGAGTTTTTTCATTCATATATTACAATTCACTTATTGTCTCAATTAACGTAAGTTGTTATAATTAAAATTTACGATACAAAATAGGATAATTTTCACAAAAACTAGTCTTGAGAGCTTTTGACGACAACTGACTCAGATACATTCTTGAGACGGCTCTAATACATTCTTCAGATGACAAAACAGCACTAACAATCAAAACGTGCAGAAACTTGAGATTTTCGCAACAGACAACACCACAACATCGCATTTATTCGTACGTACACAGCGTACGACGAAAATACACAACGTTCGGCGAATGATTATCAGGTTAACCAATTTTGGAAACATATTTTTCATAGTGGTATTTCGTGAAGGGAGGAAGTATTACATCACATCACTAAATCACATGCATAATTTTGTTCTGTAGTTGTTAGAAAAATATTTGTTACAGTATAAGAGACAAGTCCAATGAGTTCTTTAGGGTAAATTACAATATGTTGTAAAATCACGGCATTTATCATATTTTACTTAAAACGGTACGATTCTACTTAAAGCACTTCGGCAGTTTTCGGAATCCACACCAGACATTCGGGTTCGTCTTCAGAGCTCGTGTACGGCCTCCTCCAATCGAAAGAGACGCAGGCTATGCTACGCGAATGAGTTCGTAGCTGTGACAAGCACACATCTCTCACGTACCAGAAGTAGCTGAGACAGCTACCTTCAGTAACGTCATCAACGACAGCGGCTGTTGCTTTTATCTCCTCCAGCTAAACAGTGGTTGCTACTGCATTTTTTCTGGCGTGGACTCGTTAATTCTGTCCGTGTAGAAAACGAAAAGTAAAATTTAAAACGATTTTTAAAAGTCTATTACATTTTCTGCAATGTCATATGAAATCAGTATGTCATAGGTGATTTCTGATAATAAAAAAATTATTGGTATTTGGATTTTATGTTTTGTACCGATACGATATAAAAATACTTGGAGGTTTATATGTTTAAATTGGAATTCCGCAAACAACACTGACTTATTAATGCCTTTAAATTAGCATTTTCAGTATACTATATTTTTGAAGAGAAAGTGGTTTCAGTTTGTATGTAAATAAATTTGGCTCTTTAAGCAGAATTTATATAGACTTCTGGATTTTGTTCACCCTCTGCCTGCCTCCTTTTATTCCGTATCAATTGAATCCATTGTAATTCTTAAATTTAGTCCAACTTTTATGATAAAAAGCTATAAGGAGTCAGAACTACTATTGTGGGGTTACAAGTGAGTATATTCAATCATTAATTTTTCAAGTCTTATATTGTATTTATCCTTCCCTCTCAACAAAAGAAGTCTCCATTATGTACAAAATACGTAACAATTTGAAAGAAGAGAACATTGGAAGGGTCGAGAGATGTTCTATAGTATTCGTACTCTGTTGATAGCCATATCTCCAACAAAGCATGTCTTGAGGGAAAATCTATAGATGCAGCGTCTGTGGAAGAGGGCTTGGTCCGTGCTCTTAAAAGTTCGATTTTCAATATCGCCATTTTAAATGGTGAAACGGAAAGCAGAGCAAGGCGCGGTGATTCGAGAGCTCATGGAGATACGCAATGGCGTCATTATGGAGTTCTTTTCGAATAAAGATGAATCACCATTGTTTCACCAGAAAATTTAGTATATTACTTTATTAATACAAAGTACGATCGCAAACACATAAAAAATTAATTGTAAAAATGAAAAGGAAGATATAAAATTTAATAATTTAACTTAAAAATAAAAATGAACGTTAGGAAGTTTTGTAAGTTAAATGGGTCACAGTCACAAAATTCGGATCACGATAAACTTGTGTACATCTCAAAATATCATGTCACAAAACTACAGCATCCATGTATATATCATCATATACATCAATAAATAAGTGCCTCAAAATTTTCTTTCCTTTTCTGCTAAACCGGGAGAAAACTTGTGATGACACAAATGGAGTAACATACTTTAGAGAATTAAAAGATGTGTTCACAATTTATTATTGTTTCTTCTTTAACATTTTCTTTCCGAGATAACAGCATTTAAAAATTCCATTGAGAAAAGAAGATACTAGACTCATTTATTTGAAAAGCGTTTTTATTTGAGTCCTAAAAACTGTCGTCACAGACGCGTCTGATAAGTAATAAGCAATATTCGCTAAGAATTGTACTTGAGTTACATAATGCTCCATTGTATCATATGTCATTCATAGCTTTGTTCATATCGTTACATTGTTAATGCAAAATATAAAACCGAGTGAAACTTGCCTACAACTATCAGATGGAGGAAAGTACTATCTGTTATATTATTAATGTCAATAAAATAATCTTGCTAAATAAAAGCAAACGTTCATACCATCATACAAATTGTTCGTTACATTCAATTTTCCTCGCAATTTAATACCACGGGTTTACATAGTCAATATTTTTGCGTTTTTTTCTTTTGTTTTGTTTTTTGGTGCGTATTTTGCAGGGAAAACATGTGAATAGAAATTAATGGACTAAAATATCCTTTCAAAATGTTAAGGATGACGGGAAATTGACATAGTTCAGTCTCGAACAGTTTTCAGCATTTGCGCAGATGAACAACAAAGTAAATGCACTATATTTTCTCCAACTAAAACAGTCATATTTTTCACTTGTATCTGGTCTTTGCATGGAAATATGCATACCCAGCCAATCGTCTTCTTGATAGCATACTTTGATTTGAATAAATGAAACGGTCTCGTCCTTGCTTCCACAGAGTAAATTAGATAGTTATCCTCCAATCATACGCAGCCTTTAATTACGGTTTGAAAGTAACATATCATCTTGATATACAATCCCGAAATGGATCATCTGTAAAATATCTGAAGAACAAGAAAACGAGAAATGAAAACGAAATTTTACTTAACGGTTGCTAAAACGATATCTCACGTAATTTAGATATTGGATTAGATTTTTAATTTATACTTGAACTTAATGAATATATTTCGTTTAAACAATATGCTTAGGTTCTAAATTTTTTAAATAGACCTCTGAAGACGACTTCATTGGAAAGTAACCTTCCCATTCGTTTCTCTCCGAACAGCGTTTGACACACCGGTTGTGGGAAGCCAGAGTTCAAATTGCGCCACACATCACCCAGATAGAGCACCAAGATTCCATCGGTTGAGGTCGCTTCCCAGGGCCGCCTTTAATCTCTATGCCACCACTGCACAACTCACCTCACGGACACCATTCAGCAGCTGTGCTGGCACCGTTTCTTGCTCTTCTTTGAATAACTTGGATTACCTGTTATATGTTATAGATTCGTGAATTACAAAAAAGAAAAAAAAGTTTCATCATTTCAATCTATTAATTCACAATCAAAGTTCAGAAAATTCCACTATTTCTTCTCAAGGGTAATTCAAACCTTTTTTAACCCTTAACTACTTTTGCCGTTTCTGTAACTTAAGTACTATCGTACGGTCAAATCTGACCCGAACGTCAAGACTAGATAAAGACTACTTTATTGTAGTTCAGTATCTTTTGAATATTTCAGATAGTTTTGCTGTAACTTTTACTACATTTAAGTAATTTCACGATACACCAGGTTCAATCAGTTTCCCTAATCATGTTGTCGCAGTGATTTCAAAAGAAATAAAAAGGATCTTTTTTGATGCATCAAGTAAGCAGAATGTGTCTGGTGTGCAGCTATATAGATTGAAGATGTGGATGTTGAGTTGGATGAGTTATGTTGATGTTTTAGAAATATAATAACAAGTCCTGAGGATGGACAGAATATATCCGAAACGTTGGAGAGTAATGTAGTGGTATTGTTTTTCTTTTTACCTATTCCTCAAAATAATACTCCTGTAATACTTAATGGTAACGTAGTTATTGTTGTGGTGTACTTTATAATTATAAAAGTATTGAACAAATATATGAGCAATAACGTTCCAAGCAAAAATACAGAAAAAAAATTAAAGCAAAATTCATGGTCACTAAAGCACGCCTTAGTTAATACTACCCAGAAATTATATTTACTGTACTTATATAATCTACCGTTACATCATCTAGCTCAGAATTAATATGCTTTCCAGTTGTATCGGTCACATTTGGTGACTTATGTCAAAATTTAAACCACGCACTCCGAACGAACCTCGTGTAACTGGAGACACGACATCCTTCCTGGAGTGAAGTCCGAAATAACAATGGAGATAACGAAATCTCAAGTGAAACAGTAGACTGTCAAAGAGAAATATAGAAGGCAGTTATTCTCAATTATTAAAATTCTAAGAAATTTGTGACAAATAAAAATGATCCGGTCACTAACAATCCCACTATAATAGTTAAGGGTCAATAGCCACAACATACTTCTATTCCCATTTATAGTTGTGTACATTATCGTAAATCACCATTATGTCTTCAATTCTTCTGATTGCGCACATGCTTACCGGGAACCTGTTCCTGATGACGCACCCTGTTACCTCTATATATTTCAATATCTCCCAGCATCGTAATTAGATAATTAACCACCTTTGTCAACATCAAAACGATCAGTCACTTTAACACCTCCGTTGCAAATCAACACCATTCCCAACGATTACTGTAGCTCAGAGTTACTCTCACCGCCCTTCACCTCGCCAAATCTTTTATTTCCCTTCTCATCCCTTCGAATTCTCTTTAAGCTCCTCCTTCGTTTTCCATGTCATCCATCTCCACGACCTCCGTCCCCCTCGTCCTGGAGGTTCCCCTTCTTCCACCTCTTCTTCTCCCGACCAACGACAAATGGTGCTCGCAAACGAGAGTTCCATTGCCACAGGGCGGAGAAGCAGCAGCAGCAGCAGCATCAAACTGGCGCGAGTGGAGTGCTCCTGAGACCCTTCGCAGGAGACCAAAGTGACGTTTCGCTAATATCACGATGATGAGGCTTTCAGTGCTAGTAGCTACAGGAGGCTTGCTTGCCTCAAGGCAACATGCGCGCAACGTATCAGCGTCTCTCCTTCTCTGTCTGCAGACACTCCTACGCCGTAAGCATCGCCACCGTCGACAGAGGAATCCATGTTCAGGTTACTTGTATCGCTGGTTCCAAGCATGCATCTGAAAATGATATCTCTTTTTGAATGCTAAATTTATTTACCGCGATGACTTTAGAAATTAAACCTTCCGTAACAACGAATGTCAACTCGAGTTTCTTTAAAAATGATAAGGCTATAAGTAAACCAATCTTATTGGATCTCGTACTGTAGTTTAATGATGTAGAGAAGAGAGTTCTCCATGGGTACAGGACACTCCATCGTTTACAGGATTACGATTTGGGAGGATATAAAATGTTCCTAAGCATAGAATCGGTTGAAAAATAAAAAACTGGAATGGTATCATTTTTGATACTATGTTCGTAGAAGTTAAAATAAGTGCCGTATTGAACATACAAAGTTTAATATTATGTTAAAATTACAATAAGTTAAAATTAATTTGTTTAATTTTGTAATAACTATAAATGTTGTGTTATGTGGTGCGTTTATTATACAATTATTACAAAATTACAACGCACTAAAATGAATAAAAAATACCTAAACAATATGATAAAAAAGTATGCATTGGATATTAGGAGTGCCTTTACAAATGACACAACAAATTATTAACTTTACAATTTAATTTTATCTTATATTTGCCGTACAACATTCTATGCTTAGGAACATTTTACTCTCAATCATAATAAAAACTGTAGGGTAAATACGAATATTTACTCGCACATAATATAGTAAAACATATAAAGGTGGTAGTTTAATGATAAATTTAAACAAATGATTGCGCAACCCAACCGTAACATTTTATTCTTTGTTCTGTAAATGTATGTCTTTACCAATGAAAAGCTCAATCATTTCACTGTGATGTTCTATTCGATTGAAAATGAAAACTCCACTATTCAATCATACGGCTATAAGAATGTTATCATGCACTGGTATATTGCCGGCATGCAATCAGTGCGATAAATCTCCCACGGAATTTTATACAGAGTGGAATTAAACCATTTCCTACGGCGAGAGATATTCATATTCTGTGCGACGCTAACGGTGAAAAACGCACGGCCACCCCTCGGGAGCGATTTGCCCCGCCCGCCTGCCCGGAGGCAGAAGCAGTGAGAGTAAGGGTGGCAGGTAGATGCAGAAGGGAGAGGCACGCAGTGGATGGGTTTGGTTTTCCACGAGCGATGAAGCGGCGTAGAGGGAGACAGTGAAGAACTGAAACTAGAGATCAAAATAACTACTGATCAAAATGAGGTTGAGTGGGTGAGGGATTCTATGTTCTTTATACACAAATCAACATAATTTCATTTACCAAACGAGTATACGAAAAAAAATCCGGTCTATTTATTATTGGCTTAAAAAGTAAAACAGTAAATCAAGTATGGTAACAGTAAAAATCCCCAAAATTACTTTTATATAGGAATATAAGAACATTGGAGTAACATAAAACTGTAATATGAAAATAATCATCTCCTCAGACAATCTCTGTATTATTACTTTCTGCACACAAAACTCGTAAAATATGCTATTCAAATGTAGTATAGAGGGAGAATATTTGTAGACTGTAAGAACTTCTATGTACTCGTCATTTCAGAGCAAATTTCACTCGGAATTTTTAATATTGTTTTGATTCTTTTTCCATTTTTATAAGCGCTAATAATTGATACGACAAATTTAAAACTTACAATGCCATTCACTGCTTTTCTTTTCACAGCTCCTCTTATTCCAACATTTATTTACGGATAACTTTTCTTCAAAGCTTCCGTGACCCGAACTGTCTCACCTTCTGTAGAAGGCATCTCTACTCCCACCACTCACAACTTGAGCATTGAGAACTCTGGTCTAAAAATGTCCTCTCACTATTTTTCCTTTCGATGCGCCTCGCCCTTCGCGTGTTCACGTGCCCTAAATGACGAGAGAAGGCGACACCTCACGGCAACTTTCTGTTTCTCAAATCACACCACCGTCGATTTTTCACAGTTCTCTAGTAGTTCCCGAAAATGCGAATCATCTTAAAGTATTTTGTTGTTCTTTAAATTCAATAAAACGAATCAAAAAGGATTATTAAGCATGCCGCAACAAACAATAATACGGTATTTATAGATGTAAGACGTTTCAAAATATTTTTAAAAAAATTAAAATAAACGACTTGAATAAAAGATATAAAAACTGGTCAGACGAACATCGAATTTAATAATATGAAACAATATGTAGTACTATATAATCACTCCATTTTATACGATAAAATAATATTCCACGTGGGTTTAACGGTGTAAATTCAGTGACGTGCTGCAAACGGACATGTAATGTTATTCACGGTTGTTCACGTTGTACGTTTTCTGTGATCACTAGATTGATTCTGATATTTTCCCATTCACTTTCGATACATGCAATAACTGCTTCATTCATTCATTCATTCATTCACGGATAAATTGATCCAGATTTAAACTCTTAAAAATTAGACATTACACAAATACCCCCAAGAAAAATACTGACTACATCTACCATGTGAAAGTCGGATACAGAACGTCTAAATGGATACATCATTGAATTATAGAGCAGACATAATGAGAGAGACCGTTATATGTGAAAGACTTCAAACAGTGATTTAGCGGTGTTTTTGATTCAGAGATTGTATTTGATCTTCGCATTGAAAGTCAAGACATTGAAAACATCGCAGTCACAAAGTCACTATATTAAATACGATAACCAGTTATTCATGAATCAGACAGTCAAGAATCTTCATGCAGAAAATAACCTCACGATGATTTGCTCCAACTATAAATGACGTAATTCCACTAATGTGAATTTCTTCTACACTCTTCCTAAATGAAAATATGTTATATCGTCATTTTTTAAATCAAAAGTAATAGATTCCAATCACATTTTGACAAATTCTACAAAACTTTTTATGACGAATTTCATTAAATAAATCATCAAAATAATATTTATTATCGAATTTCCCAAAGTTAATGCGGAGTACAAATTGAGAATGTGATGCATTCCGCAAAATCAATGTATTGTTTTCCTTTTACGCTCGCTCTTTGCCACCGCCATTAAGTTGCAAATGGTAACATCCACCACCTTGTTATCATACCATTATTCGAATTAAACCAGTTCCGTAATACAAGTAAACAAAAATTAAATCTGATGGGTATTCGGACTCTTCAGACGGAGTTTTCGAATGAGACCAATTTTGACGTTTCATGATCGTAATGACAAGAGAAGTGTCCGATAATTACGTTTAATAATAATTTTTAGGTAATCAATGAAAATAAAAATGTATATTTTCAATTTTTATTCAATTTTAATCGAATAATTTGACTTAATAAAAGTATGATTGAATGCTCTGAGACGTATAATAAATTTACTGATTACACAATTCGTCGGAAGAAGCCAAAAAACTACCTATATTTTGTTTAAATACAGAAAAAAATAGTTTCATTAGGAAATTTAGTTCTAATAAGTCCATGAGAAAATTGAATACCTTTCGGTCACGAAAACTCCTATTTTTTGTGTTATTTGGGTCACATTTAATTCAAGCGCAATCTGGAGTGTATCTTTGCTCCAATATAAGTCAAAGTTTGATGAAAGCATCCTGTTTAAAGAGATTTTATTTAGTAAAAAATGCTTAAATTATAAAGTGGGAGAAACATTGAATACAGGGCGTCAGTTTGACCTGTTTACAAATGTTGATGGTATCAAAGGGCACGTAAAATGAAATTGTGTTTCAGTGGGTAATGAGAAGGTGTTTGTTGCCCAGCGTATGATTTGTAATCTCGCCTCGATTTCTTGATTTCCTTGGTACTAAAATTGTTACTTATAACGAAATTGGGTATTGAAACGTTGTTATAGCATGTAATTTGATCAGGAATATTAAATTCCATTGAACCTACCTCTAATTACTTCCAAGAAAAAGCCCAATGCAATGGGGATAATGCACATTTCATACGCATTTTCATTTTTCAGATATTTTTCTTTAACTTCATAATACACCCTGTCTCTTAAGTTACACAAAAGGTAATTTTTTCGTATTTCATATTGATACCAAAGTACTGTGGTAGGCTACTCTTAATTTACAGCGGTTGAAGTTATTATACAAAAGTGTTGTTCCTCTCCAAATTATGTTATTTCAAACAATAATAACTTTTAATTCAGAGTATAAATGCAATGTGTCGTAAATTCATGTATTTTTACAATGTTCCTGAGAAATACAATACTTATGTACAAGTCATTGAAACAGTGCATCAATGGAAATATATTATCACTGACTTGTCTCAAACCCTTTCCTTTCTTCTTGACACCCTTAGCATTACATCTGATTTTGTTCTGCACCCTTACCAACTCCCCTCGAAAATTGCCAATCGATTTGGTCCAGATTTTGCATCTAATTTCAAGGATGCTCCTGCCTTCGCGCACCAGAAAGGGGATAGTCAATACGTTCCAGTCCTTTTTTCTTTCCCAAGTTTTGCCCCCTCTTCCCATTGCAGAGGGATTCTCTCTCGTTTTGGGCCTGATGCTGACATTCTGTCACCCTGCGTTTCCCGCACAGTGGCTTCTCCAGTCGGAATACATTATGAACCCTCGGATCTCGGGTCTCTATCGTGAATCCCCTCCCTTGTCCCCTCATGAGAGAGTTTGCATGGGGAAGAGAGTGAGGTCCTCCTCCGCAGCAATAGCACGCGATTCTAAGGGAGAAGCACTTTTCACCCGATGAACCCATTTGGAAGTGGGTTCCAACAACTGCTTTGGTACATTTAGCCACAAATCTTCCAACTTTCGAAGAGATTCACAACCCGCAAAGGCGATGGCCGGAAAACCCGTAGCAAAGTAATAAAAATTGAATTACATTTAATAAATTACGGTTTTGAGTCACTGCGTTTTATTTATATTGACAAGAAATAATTTAAAAAATTAATAAGAAATACTGAAAAGTTTGACATTTATTTTATTTATTCTGAAACTATATAACAATCATAATTTTTCATGTTTTCATATACAAAATAAACATTGAGAAAACTAAAACAAATCCAAATTAAATAAGGAAATTGTTTCCCTAGTCGTAAAAGCGGAGATTGTGTTTTTTATTCGTTTTCAGAAAAAATAAAATTTGAACATATTTCTACACTAGAATGATTTCTTACCTCGTTTCTGAATGTATCCCAAGTGCAAATAATTCTGAGTGAGAGCCTGTCTCAGACATTAGACACTCAATGACTCCAAAAAAACATATATTATGTGGTGTTGTAGTTATTGTAGAAACATAGCATAGCTTTTCCAAGTCACCCTACACATCACTGTAATTCTTACTTTAGTAATTCTACCACAACATCTGGTGGGTTCCATTCCATTCTAAAGATAATTTATTGTGTCACGCTTTCCACCAATCCACTGTGCGGGAGGATCCTTCTCCCTTTTTGGTGAAGTTATTACCAGTAAAATAATGGAGTAGCAGAGCGCGAATGGGGGGTTTCTGCCAAGGGGAAAGGACGATGTGTTAAGGGGAAGTCGTTTTTTCTTGCTCTCTCAGACTGCGTGAGGGTACAAACGACACATAAACACAAGCATTATGTTCGTGCAATTTCAATTATAACAAAAGATCGCGGAGAGGAAGCATGAAGGGAAATGAATTGTTCTATGAAAATTTCACCAGAATTTATACAGCAAAAGATATTCCGTGACGTGAAAGTGCGGCCTGTACAAAAGCATCTAAAATTCAGACGAGTGGAAAGATACATCGTTACAACGTCTACCCCACGATGTTTAAACGAGTAGAAACTCAATATTACGGAAGAGTCAGTGAGTCATCTCGTTATCATTTCAGCACCATCACACACGGCTGGGGGTATTACGCACAATTTATCTCCAGAAAAAGGGAAGAATTAATATTAAAGAGATTTCAAAAACTACGATTTAGAAATTTACTATAATGTTTCATCATCTCATGACTTATGATTGAAGAGTATCGTAAGTAATAAAAATTGTCAAGTGAGAAAATAAATTTATTTAGAATGGGAGTAATAGTGCGATGTGGCTAAAGCGTCCTGCATTTATTTCCCCTTTTAAAAAGGTTTGAAGCCATGGGAGAAGAGGATATTGCTCTCTCTCCACTGACCTCCCTCTTTCCATTAGTGAGATCCCACTAGTCGTGGGGTTCGAGCGGAGACCTATACTAATCTGTATGGTAATGCAGTGGCATCTGGTTCGAAGGGAGACCCTTCGAAGGGAACATTTAGAAGGGACCCCTTCCCCCTCCATCATTTCACTCCTCCCTCAACTCCTAGCTCCCAAACTCATACTCTCCAAACTGTAATTGGGACCTTCGTTTGCTAAACTTACAGGTAGTACTGGAGGGTAGCAATACATAGTATCCTCTAAAGTTTGCTTGACCTACTCTTACGAATAAGGATGAAGCCACAGACTAGGAGAAGAAGGTATAGTAAACTTAATAGTTGTTGTATTCCGAAAGGTTGTGGGATTCGGGTTTAAACATCAATGTTCTCTGTAGTTTTTTATGCAATTTTTATTTAAAAATAAGACAAACGTAATCATATTTTACATGAACAAAGTTGATATGGAGCACGTAATGATTGAATTTTCTCACAAGGAGCGTACGTTAAAATGGTTGAGAACCGCTGTTGTACAGGATTTTGGTCAATCGGGATCTATTTGGGCATCAAATGAAGGAAGTTAAAAGAACAGGATGTTGTGTAGCTTATTGTTAGAATCCTATCTCCACTCTGGATTAAGTCATAAAATTTTGAAAATATATTATTTAAGTTCTAACATTTAATTAAAAAAAGTAAAAAGTAGAAACATTTATGATATTTATATAACTAGAATGGATTAACTGAAAGCTATGTCATTCCATTTCTAACTTATCCCTCCCTCCTGATTACTTCCAAGGTTTATCAGGTAATTTCAAGTGGAAGACCTCGAAGACACATCTTACCGTAAGATATTACATCATACATATATAAAATAAAGAAATATTGTTATAGGGAAAACTATTTAAAATATAAATGGAAAATGTTAACAACGAAATAACAGAAAATTATGAGTTTTTCTAGTGAATGGCATGCAATAAGGGAAAACGCCATCACACGTCAACGGAGTACTTGTGCTAGTTCAACAAGAATCAGAACATTGTTCTCTGTGGTTGTAATAACGTGGCACTATCACCGTCTTCTAGCCTCTTTGTCGCCGGACAATGCACGTAAGCCTTTTTGATAAATGTGCTCCGAGTGACGAGTCGAAGAATTAATGACACGTCGATGTGTTATTACTCTTTGGCAAAATGTTCTTCACTCGTCAAGGACAATCGGACATTTTCTAGGGCTTATTTCAAAAAAAGGGAAAACGAAATGGAAATACCAACAAGTATTTAGTCGCATGTATAAGTTGTACTTTTAGCAAACCAAGATCGTTCAATAAAATCAAAATTTCTATGACATTTTTCGTATGAGTATACTCTAGATTGAATCTCAGGAGCTATTACTTCCCATAATTTCAAATATAGTACTGTATTACGTTATCAACTAAAATAAGACACCTTGTAATAACCAACATGAGTAAAGAGTATTTGATTTCCACGAATAAAATTATTTTTTTTCCTCCGGCGATATATAAATTAAAGAGCGTTTAGAAATACAAATGTCAAACAAGTAGTCGTCAATATAATTTTGCAGTTCAATTTAATGTAGAGCGTAATGTATTTATGAATCGCAGACATACGTGCATTGGTACACACTGTACATGATCTAGAAAAAATATATATGGTTGCTGCCAGATCATATATCATGTGCATTCGATTGTGAGCTTGAATGCAAAATGATTCAGAAGACACACATGAATGCTACAAATACCAAGCTACAGATTATTTTACCAATAGGGAGCAAATGTTTGAACATGTTTTTCTATATTTTCATTTTAGGTAGACCTCGAATTATTTATTAATGTAGTGAATATTCTAATGTGTGTTGTAGATCATGGACGTATCCATCATCTTCCTCCTCATATTCCTGGACCTTATCCCGTTTATTTGGGGTCGGTCTTCTCTGTTCTCTTTTTCCATTCTGTACAGTTTTAGTGCCCGGTTTGGGTCAAGATCACCAACGCATCCAGCATATAATATTTCGTTCCTGTGACAGCACTTTCATCTCTCAAACAGATTTTGCTTTTGGACTGTGATAGTGGTGAATAAAGCTCTGCATATTTCAGACTTCCTTTTAGTGGACAGCTGCACTTAAGTACTTGAATATTTTGAAAGTGGGAGATCTATTTCATGTGTCAGTTGTATGTCTTCCCCTGCGACGGAATATTCATAAGAGAAAAGAAACATCAATTCAACAGTCGAACGAAGTCTTTACCCTTGAATGAAGAAGACATTAAATTGTACATCGAACACTTTAGATTTTACTTCTGAAAGTAAGTATCTTGGTTAAAAAAATGAAAAAATAGCACTTGTAATTACTTCGGTATTCTCTTTACGGCAGGTTTTGATTATTGTATAAAGATGTTTTATAAACATTGATTCTCCAAAAGTTTGATACTTGTACATTATTTGAAATAATTTTTATAATTTTGAAGGTTATAGTTCGATTACTGTTCAAGACCAGCTAACGATGAAAAAGATCAAATCGTTCCTTCAGAATTGTACAGAATATAATTCTACATAATATTGTATTCAATTTTGGAAATGATGTATATTGTTTCTCGTCATCTTTTGGTTAGCTAAATAAGTTTTCGTCGAGCTAGAGGAAAAATTTCATATAAATCGGACTTGCATGCCTCACTTATCCATCAGATTATGTATGAACTGTGTTTAAGTGCCTTTGAACTTTCGTATTGCTAAGTAGTATGGGGAACTCTTTTCAAGAATTTAATGAAACGTTCTTTCATTAAATCCTTCTTGACGGTATAATCCGACTATAATTGACCCCATGAAAGAAGAAGTCAAAAGCTCTTATGAGTTTGAATTTCGGATGAACACGGCGTGTTACAAAGGAAACTAAACAAGGAACATTTACGTGATCCATATATTCAGTTCAAGCAAAATGAAAATCGAATTTCATATAATCTTCGTAAATCTTTTAATCAATCCAGAATCAAGTAGATGACTAGGTATTTAATTTTGAAATTTCTATTTCTACACGTAGCATGATTATTTTGTAGTTAATTCCTCATAATCCAGACAACCAACGAATATTCTAATTTCATGTAACTCCCCGATAATTTGAACTCTTTTACAACAACGTGCTTAGTCAGTCATGGAGAGAAATTAAATCGCCATTCAATAGTAAAAACGTTGCGTTACAGTTTAATGATTTGTTTATAATTATACTTTATTTGATTTAGTATGAATATCATGAATTAAATACTCCGAATTCTTTTTACTTGAATTGCACATAAAATACATGAATTGTAGAAATCCCCTGATGCAAATATATGTTCCAATACTCCTGTGGAGTCCTCTGCACATTTATTTGCATGAATTTTGTAATTTTTGTACATACATTTTTTCTACTTCTCGGTTGATAAAAGCAGGAAGTCGTCACTTACTTTACTCTCGATTTCACATATTGTTTTATATGACCAATTATGCAAATTTATAAATGCAGCTAATTTTAAGCTATTGAACGAATAAAATTTTAAATGCATGCTGCAGCACCATAAAGAAATGTCTCTACATTACTTATCATCATTTACCGTCCATCAGTATTCAACATGACGTCATATATCAGACTATGAAAGAAAATAAAGAGAAGACACTAAGTGATGAACCTTTCAAAATAATATTTTGGAACGGTTAATTATTTATGATCATTAACTTATATATTTTTTGGTTCTGAATGACACAGATCATTGAGTTTGATGATAGGTACGAGATCAGATGATGTCATAGAGGATTTCTTCACGTAACTGGGTAATGCCTAAGCTCACTCTCTGATGTACCAATACTTTGGTAGAAAGTGACTACTATATAAATTTATGACTAATGGGAAATGTTTGATACATTTCATTGGTACGTTATGGAAATTGGAAGCGTTATAGAAGCTGCATTTTGTTGACATGATTGCATTAGCTGTAATTATCTATTTTTGGTATTAGTGTTAATTTATTGTCATTTTAATAATAGTAAGTATTATACTTTTTGTTATATAGTACACATAATTTTGTATTAATAATAGATTTGTCTTAATATTTAACCATAATGTGGAATCGAACTATAAAATGTTCATTATGCTGTAGGATTTATTTCACTAGATGTAATATTAATTATAATTTAATATAAGTATAGTAATTATATTCCTTGTTATTACTTTTATACTAAAATAAATTTAAAAATTGTTAATGTTATTTATTGTCTTTAAGTATTTAAAGTCAATTTGTAATCAATTTATAAGTTTTAGTCATGTAATTTAAAAATTTCAATATAATATTCGTGACATTTTGCAATACTTTCTGTAATTTATGTATTTTATGTTTTATATAATTATATTGTAAAATACATGTTAGTATATTATCTAATATATGTGTTCGGCCTTCAGCTGCCATCCTAATTTATGTTTTTTCTAAGTTTTTTTCAATTGATTAAGGTTTATCCCGGAATGATCGATAGATTGATGTTTTAGAGAAGAGTGATTATAAAGTTCTCCTATTATTGTGATATAATTTATGTATTTTTATATACAGTATACGAAGGTATTATTATGTTTATGTTCAATTATTATTATTATTATTTTAAGTATATATTTATGAATGTATGATTATTATGTATTTAATGACGGTGGTCAGACGGAAGAGTAGACCTGATGAGATGAACCTAACTACATAAGAGCATGACCAGTTATTTTTAAAGATGCAATCATAGGAAAATATGGAATAGCGAGAAGATAAAATCGGAGAACTAAGAAACTGAAGATATTGGTAAACAAGTAGGGACGTAAAACAAACAAAAGTTATTAATATCTACTATACGATATATACATATTTCTTCCGTGTACTCTAAACGTGGAGAAGATATGTGATAACTTTCGGTCAGGTGATAATGGCGACGAGCCGGGAATCGAACCCGAGACTCCTGCTTTGATCGCAATGGTGTTAACCACTACACCACCCGTTCGCCTTCCATAACTGTACACCATTTCCACCCAGACCTAAACCCCGGAAGAGAGAGAGCATTGTGTGCCACCTGGTTCGATATTACACGATAGATTATTTAACATAAGGGGTAAAACGTCATGTGTGATGGAACCTTGCAATGTCAATATTGAACGCTGTATATTGTGATCTGGATATCATGAAGTTGTGCCATGTGTGATCCGTCAAGGATCTGTTTTAACTTTCTTTAATTTTTTATTATTTTCACACGTTAATAAGGAAGCCAAACTCTTCAGCAATTAAACACATTGCTTTTATTTAACACACATTACCATTCGCCAACAGGTTGGAGAATCTAACTAAACATATAATGCATATAAAAGCAGCATTTGTAATAGAGTGCTTTAAAATACGACACCTCCGTTATGCATCGCTTTATTCGAAGTTTTGCTGTCGCCCACCTCGCATCTACTAAAACCGCGTACTGAATTTGTGAGGGTCGGCATAAGCAGTGTTATCTACCGTAATATAACTCAGTATACAAAATATATTCCTATTTTCCCCAAAACATATGTGCTATAATGACACATTATATTCCGTATTAATATTCAGTACATACACTTTTTGAAGAACATGTTTTGACAATATCTCTGCATATTTAATTTTTATGGTAATGTTAATAGAATTAACTTTTTGTTATCGTCTTCGTAAACAAAATAAATGGAGACTATATAATCAAACGTTTTCATACTAAAGTAAATATAAGTACTAAATACTTTAGTAAATATGAAAGTAAATTTTATCATTTTGTCCTAATAATAACATCGAGGACACACGAGTGTAGAGAAATACTCGAATAATACAAGCCGCAATTTCACACCGATATCGTGTTCTTTTCTTGGCTTAAATCTCAAAACACAAATATGTTACCAGTCCATTAGATCTTTTTTCTTCTTGACACTATGCATTTTGTGAATAATATTATATGCTCTTTCTGCAGTTGATGACAGTCTTGTAGTTACCCTCTTGTGGGTACGGCGCAGAGCATCGAACACCCACGCACGTTATCAGTCATCCATTTCATTGTGTTTTGAAAGGGCTTCCATCTCGTTTAGGATCACTACGAAGCACTGCGAATGCGAATCCTCTTTGTTTAACGAGGTCAAATTAAAAGGAAATCGATATGCGTTTCGATAATTTAACGATGGCAATTCCCATAAAAACGTAGTACCAACCTCTTTGGCGGTCATTGGGAGAACCGACGACTTCTAGCGTTAATGGTGAACGAGAGTGCCACTTGAAAAGAAATGTTCGAAAAGTACGACGTTTAAATAACGAGAACATTATAAGTGTAAAACTTGCGGAAGTGAAGAATACGGTTCTATTTTCTCCTATTATCGTTCATTTGCGTTCATGGGCTATGAATAATACGTTTCGTTTTACACAGTGATTAACAAATTTACGTTCACTAAATTTTTTCAGTTTATCATCACTAAAGACTCTTTGAAAGTCCTAGAAAAAGGAACTTTTCATTTTTGATTTGACAATCAAAAAATTGTATCACAAAAAATATACACAAATATTCTGAGATTGGGAGGGCAGATTAAGAGGAAAAAGTTTTATTTATAACAAATATGAAATATTTATTTCATTTACATTCTTGTTTCCGTAATACAGAAGATAGCATACAAAATGTTTGGTGGCCAGTGGTAGTGTGGTCTCAAAAAATCATTTAATTTTTTAATGTGAAGTCTGCGAACCCAACTTTGATGTTCATATCAGTGGCTATTATAATAGAAACGAAAGATTTTAGATGTCACTAAAGCAATCTCTGAAAGTTGATATAAAAATGATAGCGTTCAAGGAATCAAGAAAAAAGTCCTTAGGATCCAGTAGTAACCATTAGTATTCCTCTACGATTGCGTCAATGAATTATTAGCCTTCGATTATTAGTGATCGAAGGTGTCACCTTCCCACATTGTATCAACGTTAGGATGTTTCTTATTTGAGTGAAGAGAACATTTATTCAATTTCCGCCCTGTCTTCGCTTTAAAATGCTAAAAAAAGGAGTATTCAAAGGAAGAGATCCCTGCCGTACCGAGAACTCAAGTTTAAATGGTGTTTAACATATAGGTTTAATACATTTCTATAAACAGTAGAATGTAGCTAGTGTATTATTCAGCATTTTGGCTTAAAAAAGTTGATTTCCTGATTATTATGAGCCTTGGCTCATAATAATCAGGAAATCAACTTTTGTATCACAAAACAAAATTTTGTGATACAAATAAATTTTGACAATATTGTGGGTTCCAAATAATAATAATAATAATAATAATAATAATAATAATAATAATAATAATAAAAGATGAAAAAAGCTGATTTGTCGAAGAATTTTGGAAACTTGTTCTATAATTTGGCATTTTCCTGTCGTTAACTAAAATCTTATATTTTTTTTGAAACAAAAAACTGTCATATTTTAAAAATATTATTTTGAAGGATTTTACAAAACTGTCATGATGTAATTTGTTGATTTTAAGATTATTTGAATTGAACAGGAACGTTTTTCGTCCACATTTCGGAATGAAGTGTCAATAAAGACTTACGATAGAATGTGGTACTTAGAAAATATGTTACATTATTATAAAACTAAAATGTTCAAATTTTCTCGCGAACGTATGAGATTTTCCATTATATAATTAAAATAATATAATATTAAAATGAAATAATTTTATTTGCCAGTTGTCAGAATTGTCTACAAACGTACGGACGTGGATTTGCTCGCGTGAAATTTGTAATATGTCTGCACCTTTATTCTTTCTCACATTTCCATTGATATCCAGTGAGAATGTTATCCATTAATATTGGTGGTTTGGTAGTATTGTTGAGTATCCTCAATCCTTTATTTTAATTGAGAAAGAGTTTATTATAAAAGAACAGCAATTTCCCATATCACTCCGCCCTCTTCCCGCCCACTTTCTGAGGATGCAACGAATGACTCGCCCCTACAGTGATTGTTGTCTGATAGTCAGTATTCTGTGTATTAAGTTTGAAATTGCACCAGGCACTCCAAATATATACATAAAACATTTCAACCCATATTTCACTCTCTTGGGACTGGATTTCCGTATAATCATTTCTTAGCGGATGACTACACTCTGAAAGGAGACTACCCGCCAAATTTCAAGTTAGTAGGTTTTGTAGTTTCTGAGATTTCGTGATTAGTCAGTCAGACAGTCAGACAGTGAGTGGTATTTCGCTTTTATGTCTGAATGAAGTCGATAGATATTGACACTACATAAGATTGTTCAATCGAAGTTATGTATTAAATTTTCAACAAAAGATCGTTTATAGGGTTTATTTATTGATACATTTACCATCGTAAACATTTAAAAGTGTGTGTTTAGAAACTATTTAAAGACCGATTTTCAAATGTATTGAAAAGCATGTTATCCTTATCCTAGCAATAGTGAAATCAGCACCTGTGGTTTAACCGAATGGCTATTTGCTCCTTGTTGATTAGCAATATTATATTAAATAGGTAAATTAGGTGTAGTTGGTGAAGGTGAAATTTTAAATGTCATTCGCAAAATAATAATTGCGTTGTCAAGTTCATTAAAAAAAACTAGGGTGGTTTGTATGTCGTTGAATACATCTGGAAGTATTCTTAGTTGGACTATTTACAATTAAAAATATTTAATGCAAATAATCTGATGCAGACTCTTGACACTAATTTCGGAACTTCATATCATTTTATAGTACGTACGGAATATGTTCCTACATTAATTGAGGAACTAACATGATTAATTTTAGATATACTTTTTCTGTTTTAACAGTGATATCTTGAAACACTTTAGAAAAGATCACCTAAAAATCTAATTTGATTGACTTGTAAACAATTAAACAACCTGATTGCGCCTCTCAAAATCGTACTTCATCATATTCTATTCACGTACATTGAATTATTAAATTTAAGAAATATCCGGAGTTTCGTAACGAACTGAATTTTACAATGAAAGCTAAATTAAGGTGTTATTTTATTTGACGTTTTCAATTTCGTTAGAAGGAAATCTGAACTTTTCTCTCGACTACCCCATCTACATGATGAAAAGCAAGAAAGGAGAAACATTCCTTGTTGTTTTTGTAATGCACTTTGTATTCGAAGATCATGTAAAGCAGGTAGCTTGAGAGAAGTCATACGCAGTCTGTACTGTTTTTTGACAATAAATTTATTATTATTATTAGAAAGGAATGGGAGGACCAAGGGTTGACGTGACAGAGTGTCGCAGGGCTCTCGCTTCGACCCCATGCATGGCAAGAAATCGAAATGTGTGTGAGCTGTGATGGAAAAGAATTATGCGATGGGCTTTTACTTTTATCTTTTTTCTTTCGTCTGTTCTGTCTTATAATTATTTTAAGGAACAGAAAATATCTATATAAATTTTAGATTCTTTACCTCATATTATTCTGTAAATACTATCTATACATACTCCCATGAAAAATATCTGAGATGATCTGAAAATTTCTGCAACTTTGATGTTACGAAATTATTCATGAAGACATAAAATGATGTGCTAAATAACTACAAGTAAAGTTACTCGTCAAGTAGTACAAGTTAGTTTCTTTTTGACACTCACGCGAGAACAAAATAAAAACTTTCATGGCTGAATTATCATGTCGTATTTTGTATGAAAATGTATTTCAAACTTCGAAGTAAAAATATATATTATAAATGTGAATATAATCTATATCTATTTATAATTCAATTTTTTATTAATGAAAGTTTATAGATAAAATTAGTTTTTAATTTCGCTGTTTTTAATTACGATACCAAGACTGTACAATGAATTGTAATAGTCTATAATATTTTAGTAGTTTTTTAACGTTATAGTATTTCGACTTTAATCCTCTTTCAATTTTAATAATAATTAAAACTATTTTTGTGTTTAGTCCACTTAATAAAACTAATGTTCGCAATACGCTATTCTGAAATAAGCATTGGTATCATTCACTTGTCCGTATACACCGTTCTAGGTGGAACATTAAGAGAAGTAGTTATCAGTTTTAAAGTAGTTCAATTCAAAAGGATTATTATTCAAAAGGACATACAGTACCCTGGTATTCACAATGTTTTAGTTGATTGTATCTAGAGTATTGAAACCTATTTCTTGTTAAGTCACTACTTTATTGTAAAAGGACATACTATGATTCATAAGTATATCATAATTATAATGTAATAACTCATCTAGAATATTTGTTGAGCGTCGTTGGGAACCACATTGAAAACCAATGATCAGGCTAAGCAAGTACAATGCATATTACAAGTAAATAAGGTATATAATTTATCTTCTTGTCTTTTAAAGTAGCTAGTATTCCGAGTTATAGATTATAGGTGACTTATAGGTGAGTTATAGATTATACATCTCTTTTTTAGACTTGCAGAACATGACCTTTTATCTATTTTCTGTTAGAATAAAAGAAATCAAAGCAAATAATATTTAATTTTTGATTCGTTATGCTAGAGCTTTCATTTGTTGGATGCAGCATATTTTTATTTTGTATATCTATTGCTTCGAGTAAGAAAACAATCAAGAGGATTTATCGTTTCCGCAGAAAGAGAGAGAGAGAGCGTTGCATGAGTATCGGAAAATCCGAATGCGGATCGATGCAGTCTCCTCATGATCATTTTGCATTCTCAGTGTTCGTTAGTCTTGATGCAACTCAGCGCGTTGTGGCATCGCAGTGCAGCGGCGGCACATCGCTGCAAATTGAACGCACGCTACACCTGCGTCAGTGGATTTCCCGCCTGTGCGAACAAATACACGCGGACTCGTTAGCAAACACTGATTTATTCTGGATTATATATTTAAGCATAAGTGAAAAGTTTCTGTGTCACGCTGGTCAAGCTCGCTTCAATAATTCGATTCAATTGCTGCAAATTATCGCCGAGGATAATACTTTTTCTCTCGTGTGGTCCTCTATTTAAGCCAGTAAATGCACTTACATGACATGCACGATCGTGGAAGGTTAGTTGCGATTGTGAAGTATGGGCGAGGTGAAAATGGATTTTCTGCAGCACCCCGATTGGCGTATTTGCACGAGCTTTTTATGCTGGGTCACGAAGCAAATGTGTTTGCGGATGAAATGGGTCAGGTAATTACACGTTCTCTGTGGTTTTCCCCGTTTTAAATTCCGCAGCGGCTTAGAGTGGTCACAGATGAGAGGAATGATTGAAATTATCAACAAAGGGAATAGAATGATCAAGAGCTTTAAATACCTGATGGAATTTTCTATCACAAATTAAACAGTTTATTTCCTTCTTCCTCGTGTGTTTCCGGGATATTGTATAGAAAATAAGTCTAGATAAGTCTTGCAATCTCACAATAAAGCATTTTGTATTATTTGCTAAACAAACTAAAGAGCAGGATCCATTTAATATTTAATAAACAAAGAATAACACACAAAACATTCATTTGAATAAAAAATGCTAAACTGAATAAATTGATAAAATTACATATGCTTGTATGTGATAACAATGATGATTAATGAATGTAATTAACTTAAAAACCACATATTTATTAATCAAGTATTCTATTCATAATTTACAAGTATAAGTAAAAGAGAATGATTTGCTGAAGCTCATCGCGCATTTGATGTACGGGGTCGCCATGTCAGGTCTAAGGTGCTTCTTTCGCGTCGCAGTTCACTTTGTGGATTCGTATCCCTTTTTTGACTATATACAACGGGAAAAGTGTGCAAGGAACTGCACTTCGTAATGCTAGTTTACGGAAGAAAGATTACGGTCGCAAAAAATTCCTCAAACTTCTTTAAATTTTAATTTCAATTTCTTTAAATTACACCCATTACGGAGTACAATGGCATTTGCTGGGAGCCATATCACATTGGCAGAAAAAATTGTTAAACAGGATGCAAAGATCAGCGATTAATTTACAGGTTGAGGAGTGGGCGCTAGCAAGAAGTTATTTCAAAGACTTTTTATGCTTTTATTATTTGTATGTCCTCACATACTTTAATTCTTATAACTATTTCCCCTCTATTTAGTTACTTTTGCATTTACGCTTTGCTTTTCCTCTCCTTATGTAAAAAAAAGCAAGTTAATTTCCTCAAAACACAAAAATATGTTTCGTATGAATCACCAAGGAACATTCAAAACTTGTTTCTTATAAAAGAGAGAAGTTTTTTTAAAAACTACATACATTAATTTGTTGAAAATATGTAATACAGGAGCTGAGTACATGTGTTTTGAGTTATAAATGTATACGATAATTCATGGAAAATTCTCAACTGTTCTTAAAGATAAAACATATTAACAAAATGCATATGCAGTATAAATTAATGATCTAATGTACGTACAGTACATACGTACTACAAAATTAAATGCAAATCATTAGTCTTTAATATTCCATGAGAAATTAACATTCATTAGAAAGTTAAAAGACCAAACAGTAATATCATATATTTAGAGACAATTTAATTAAAAGTCCTTGATTTATCGGTAAACTGTTAAATGCATGAAAATACTCTACAACGCTAGAGAATATTGGACGGAAGGTTCAGCGCGACCCAGTTAGTATTAATCCATTAATTATTTTGAACATTTGTCCAAATTTCCTTGAATAAATTTACTTTATTGAGGAAATATTTTATTTCCAATTTCTCTTGTTTTATCTGAAAAAATAGAGATTGATTTGGGAACCAAAAACTAATATTTGGATTTCAATGAAACGAAGCTGGACATTCAAATAATATTCATTTTTATTTATAATGTATTTTCTTCCAATTAACAGTGCCCCATACTTCTGGTAGGACCTTTAACAACGTACATTTTCAAGCATTTAATCAAGTATATTAATTTTGTCTTTTCTCTTAACACCTACGTTTACATATTGGCTGTAAAGATGTAGAAATTATGAATGAATTTTCATATAATTTTTAAATCATAAAAAAAAACTTATAGGTATTGCGCAACACTTTGTCTGGATTTCTGAAAGATTGTAAGACTTAAACAAGATATCTACAGGTTATAAAACTTCCTTCTTCGTTACTTAATTCGTTTGACAATAATACAGTTTTCTTTTTCAATTGAAATGGATAATACGCATCATGTTCTGTTGGTTTGTCTGATTCTGAGTGATTCAATACACAATTACTTCTTATGTGATGTTTCAAAGCCGCTCACTACTCTTTCATGAGTTTTAAAGCTGCTTGATTTCTGTATTACACTATGATAATAAATGCAAAGAGTGTTTAAGTTACTTCCTTTTATTTTATCACCTTTGAGGGAATTACTTTAGATCTAAGTCACAGAGTTCGGCGCACAAAAATGCCTCTGTTTTCAGCTCCTAGAGTCGCGGGTGAATCAGTCATTCCCTCGATGAAATTTGAAACCACTCTTCCCCTTTGGGATATCTAGGTAGGTACATATGAGAGTGAATGTTCACAGATTAGGATTGTACATACTTGTATATGCGGAAAGTGATGTAGGCACAATATCTAAAACAAATATTGGGTGGAGCCGCTTTTTATTTCCGGGACTACACAAAACTGACTAAAGATGAAAAGTACTGTAATTTTTCAGTTTATTTAGAAGAAATACACAAATTTTAAAAGAAAATTTTGCAGTCTTATTATAATAATCTCCAGAGAAATACAACGAGGAATAGTATATGCTGGGGAAAAAATTTCATGATATCTTCCAGATGGAAACCAGATAGCCAATAAACTGTTTAAATATAATAACAAATAAGTAATAATAACGGAGACAACACCATTGACGTGCGAAAGTTCCTATATGTAGGTAATAGACTATGTTCAGTCCCTTAAGGCAGAGAAAAATTTCGTTATGTAGGAAAGATTGTTTAAGCCTAGGTAACCAATTGAAAACAATATGGTGATTTTCAAACAGACAAGATAAATTTAGTTTTCTAAAGAAAAAATAATACCAACGTAAGGTTAGGGTAGATTTTTCAAGCCGCGTCATTGACATCGAGAAACATCTTTAAAAAATCTGAAAAATCCTTTCATTTCAAAATGTTTAACAAAACTATGAATAATATTACATCTCATATTCTCCCAATAAAACGAAGGATAATATACAAAATAACATACTTTGCGAACATTCGTCTTTATAAAAAGAACTGTTTTAGGACATAGAAAGGAACAAGAAAAGGAAGAAGAGGACCAGGATAAGAAGAATACCGTGGCCGAGTGAGCAGTCACGGCAGCGAGGAAAAAGCTAACCACGAAAGAGAGAGAAAGAGATGTAGAAGGATGGGCAGCAGAGGTCCCTCTAGCTCCTGGACGGTCATGATAAGAATACAAGGAAGCAGCGTTCGTTGCATCGTCAAGGTCTTCCTCCAACTCGTCCCAAAGAGCCTTCCTCCAACTTCGTGGACAGCAGAAGATTTCTACGGCAGTAAATGGGATAGAAGCAATGATCGTGTGCGAAGCAAGTTTAGGGCAAGATGAGGAGTTAGATTTATATATCCTATATAATGCTAGTCAGAAACAGGACCTATATACTATGGATGCATATATAAGTAAACCATTCAAGGCAAAAACTACAGTTATTCATCATGTGAGTGGTTCTTGATCTCCACATCTACATTCTATCTATCAATTGGTTCAGTCTGTGAAATCTAGATAAAAACGTTAACAAAGAAAGTTAAATAAGCCATTTTTAACCCAACAGTAAGTTGTGTTAAATCTTTGTGATATCTCGTAGTAATCGGATTCACTAATAATTCATTCATTTATTTTCTGACTTCCGACGAGTTTTAGGCAATGAATACCTTTTCCAGCAAACCATTTTTTTATGAAGTACTAAATAAAGAGACTTGGAACAGAACCGACATGGGTCTAAACCGTTCTCTTTCACTTCAAAATTCGTCGGGAGTGAAGACACTTACACTCTGCCAAGGTTGATTATTAAAAATGAATGACAATGACGCGCCATGAGGACGTGATAGGCGAAACATGCGAACATTAATATGATAAATGATTCATAAATTAAGGCGGATATATCTCAGCAAAGTACTAACTGCGAGAGAAAAGATAATTGTATGTTAAATGTTGCAAAAAATTACCTAGACTGTGATAACTTTCAGCCAGGTAAAAATAGTGACGAACCGGAAATTGAAACCGGAAGTATTTTTTTCGGAGAGATTTTTCACGTGGGTGTTACCCTACGGTTAAAGGAGTCTCGGTTTCGATTTCCGGCTCAACACTATTTTCACCGGGTCGGTAGTTTCACTTGTAAGTACGTACACTTGTGGAAGAAATATATGTATAAGTTACATAGAATAACTGAATAAAAGTTACATAACAGCCCAATTGATCCAGAAATGAAAGTCAAAACTTGGCGTCCTAATGTCACGTTGCTTGCAATTGTTTTCTATTTGGTAGAGTTCTAGTGACAGAGATATATCCGTTTGTAAACACAGTGATGTGGCNTAGATGTGTATAAGAGACAGGTGTAAGATAGTGCCAAGCGGTTACATGACATGTGCCGGATAGATATTCTGCGGTTTCCGTCTACAGTTGGAGAAGAAAAATGTCTTCCCAGCATTGATTTTATGAGCACCGGCTGTCGACAGACAACGAGAGCTAAGTCACAGAGCGAACACAAGCCCAGCGTGGGTGCTTCCGATAAGAATGCTGGGGATGACTCAGCGAGCATGTGCTCACCCGACGGCCAACCCTCGTCTCAACAGCAAAATCGCTGAAGCGAATTCCACGCGGAAGGGTGAACGAATTGAGAATCGCTTCGACTGAGACAAACGCAGAAAAAGAAAGGAACAATTCAATAATATTGATTAGAAAGAATGTATAGTTGTCAGCATGTTAATTAGTACATGTCATCAATAAACAGAAAATGAGGTAAAATCTTTATATTTTAAATACTTATAGTGAAAGTTTTTTTGCTGTGTTAATAAACCAAAACGGAAAAGAAATACAAAATAAAACAAAGAAAATATACACCAATAATAATTATAAAAATAATAAGGAATAAGGATAAAAATTATATGTAATAGAAATGGCAATATGTAACACAAGTCACAAGTATGTTTCAATGCAAAAAACATAAAAGAAGGAGCAGATCAGTGGATGGAAAGGTGTATTCAGTTAAATATTCTGGCAATCTTCTGTTCCGTATGATTTTGTCATTTTTTTTAATAAAATGATTTTGTCATTTTTTTTAAATTTATTCCATAGGTTGCTCTGGAGTAACCATTTTCTAAATAAGGGTAACAAATAATAATATTTTAAATTTAAAAGTAGAAGCTATCATTAGAATTTAAAGCTTTTTAGGATATCCTGGTGATTTCTTTAGTCTGATGACAAATTAATTTTATAAACGTCAAGTATATAGCAAATACTTGTACAGAGGTACAGAAAAATGCGCAGATATAAAATAATTCCAGATATTTACAAAAGTCTTCCCTATTGTAATCTTTAAAATCAAAATTATGTTCCTCCTTCGAGTATATTGCATAACCAATATGTGCTAAATAGTAAAAATAATTTAAAAAGTAAATAGCTAAATAGTATTTTTATACATGGAATGAATTAAGTTTAACTTTCTACACATCATACTTGAATTATCCAAGTTGAAAACACATTGCTCGTGACACGTATCGTTTGATCTCGTATATCACACACTATTTATCATTAACATTGCTCTTTTACTTTACCATTATTCGTTGCGACTCTTCATTAAAAAATCATCCTATCCTCAAAATACCGAATAAACCATCACGCGATCGCTTTACGTAAGAAAAAAGCGATTTTCATCTAATTTTAAAAGGCAGCTTTGAAGTTTACAATCGCTTTAATGACATTTCACATAGATGAGCAGATCAATATAATCAAGATGCCACTTTTATTAACAAAATTGCCCGTCCGCGCCATGTTTCAAATCAGACAGGGGGATCATCTCCTCCCTTTCAAAATCATCACTGCATCTAATGGAGCGTAAGGCTGGAGCGGTGGTTATCGGTTGCGGGGGTGGGTTGTGGCTTGGAGGCCGCAGCTCTCCCGCCGCGTCGGATGACGAGCAGGGTTAAGTGGATTACTCACCAAGCATCCCCTTTAAGCGAGAGGAAGGAGACGAGGCAATGTCGTGTGGCTGTAGAAGGGCGGGTGAAGGAAGTGGACGAGGATTCTCGAGGACAGGACTTAAGCTCCTTCCAAGGGCAGATCACTCCAAGGTAATGAGCGACCAACGGCAAGAAAGCTCAGCGACTGCAGCGCAGCGGTGCGACCGAAGGTAGAGTTGGAGGTCGGTGTCGTCGCAGCGCGCGACCCGGGAAACCAAAATCCCATTTCGAACTCGGAAGACTTCTTAAGAAAGACGCCTGCGGACGCGATTCCAATGCGAAACGGGCCGATAACGGTTGTTCCATTTCTGAAACAGCTTTTTCTTCCTCGGTTTGGAAGCTGTTGTGCGGTGTGGTGCAGACCGCCGCCTCTCTTTCGTACGGCGGCGCCTCGTATAACTAGGAAGGCAAGCTTTGGAACGGCCAGATAATGACTACAGCTCGTGAAACTTTACTTCTCGCGAGGAAATCGGCAAAAAGCGTTCATAGAGGGGAGGAGAGCTTTTCGGTCGCCTGGAGAGGAAATCCGGAAGAAGGAAATGTGCGCAAGGGAGGAAAAAAAAAGGAAGGGGCAAAACAAGCTCGGAAGGAAGAGGCGTCGGCGGTCGCGAGACGAAAGGAGGGAGGGAGGTGCCTTGGACGTGTCTCAATGGTCTCCTAGAGACTCGTTCCTCTTGTCACCACGGCCCCCCTGGGAGCGGCCGACGCCAGCGCCCTCGCCTCACCTCAGCGCAGCGCAGCCCCATCCAGCCCCAGCGCCACCCGCCCGATTGAAGCGGACAACGCAAGGGACCTGAGGAGATGGTTGCCACGATGAATGTGGATAGCAATAGGACCCTTGCAAGCAAACCCGACGGATAGCACTTATTCTGAAAACATTACAGGGAGCGGGTGGAGATAAATGTCAGAGACTACCCTCATGGGGCAAGCTTTGGTCGGTGCAAACTTAAGAGGTAGCAGTTTGCTTTGACATTAGGTGAAGTGAATACATTGTCACATCATTTGTTGAGAGAAAGATTTCATGTATGTCTCGAAGACTTGTTGTGCTTTATGGATGGATACTTCTTTCAGTTGAAAGTCATGGAAATATTTGAAATTTAATTTCAAAGTTTTCAGGGGCATAAAACTCGTACGTCATGAAATTATTGCTATTGAGAATTAGCAGTGTCAACTTTGAAAAATCGTTAGCTTTTACTCAGATTTTTATATTTAAGCAATTTTCCAGCTTTGAATCAAAGATAAAAAAATTTGGAAAAATATTGTATTTCCTAGTTATTGTTTAAAATTATTGTAAGTTAAAATTATCCAAATTATCAAGGTATTTTTCTTTCAAATCATCTTCATTCAATTTCATCTTACGTCTCTCAAAGAAACTGACGGGGCAGAGCGGGTCCTATCCAGTAGCCACGTTGACGCGTTAATCAGAAGCCATGTTGAAGCCAAAGCAAAGTGAACTCAGATATTCTGATCCGACACCTCAACATACAAGCCAGACAAGCGTTGCTAGATATGAGTCCTCCGGTAGATAAACGGAAATCGATGATCACAATGTGCAAGAAAATATTGTCACAAATGTACCTGTTTTAAATCTCAGTGATTTGTTGGTTTTTAAGAATAAAATCCTGTTTTTAATCCTAAAATCTTAAGTACAAAAAAAAAAAAAAAAAAAACGGAATTTTCATATAGTTATTCATATATTTTGAATGAATGAGTTTTTATTCTTCTCAGATTTTACGGAAATGACACTGCTTAAGCTCCAAACCTTTACGATACATGAATTTTCTATTTCAATCAACTTCATACTTCTCTTCATCATACAAACGTACAACCGTCAATATCATTTTACATGTTTTTTCCTCTGGCTGTCACAAGAGCTGAGTTCCCCTTAAAAAGCCGTGGAAATAGTTTCGGTATGTTTATTTCTTCCTTTCCTTCCCTCCCCCTTCCTCTCCTCCTTCCTTCCTTCCTTCATTCTTTCATTCCAAAGATGGCGGTGTGTAGGAATGTTCAATCAAAAGAGACAAAGAGCGAAAACTGTTAGAAAGTACATATATTTTCTTGAAGCGTTCTCGGAATGTATGAGTAATGAGATGTTACACACTGACGGCCTTATTTCTTCGGGAAAGTAGAAAAGCAAATTTTCTCTCGCTTTTCCCACTTACGGCAACAAATAAAATACGTTATTTTCTTGTCTTTTTTGTGGCTATTAGATTTTCTCGAGTTCTAAATTTATTTTTATGAAGTTCCTTGATCAAAGAGCACATCATTTCTTGTGAAGGAGTCTAATACACAAACTAAATGTCGGAAACAATTGTTCCGAGAAATTGATGCAATTTGTTGAATGTATGCCATACAATATTTGACTGCACAATAAGTATGTACAATTGCTCTGCGAGATAGCACCTAGCAGTGGGTGTTTTATTCTACTCAAGGAGCCTTCCAATTTGATAGAATTTTGCCTGCTTAACGTATTTTAAAGAAAGAGCTCTGCAATTACTTCATTACAAATATCCCTTCATTTTTTTATGGCTTGTTTTTATGTTGGTCATGTCCTGTATTTTAATCACATTTTCGCTATTTAAGTTATTTTTACTTAATTTTATCCAAAGTGAAACAAATATTGCTAGTTTATTTATCGTCACAGATCCATAGAATCAATAGATGTTTAACATTAATAAAAATTTTGACAATTAGTTTTCTATACATTTTCCAAGATCAGTCTCAGGATAAAGATCTGATCAATTGAACTCTTACTTTCCCGAACATTCACCTGGCATTCTACTAATGGTTGTAACCTGGTTTTGCACTAAATTAGTGAAGAACCAGAAGCCGAAACAATAGATAAAGTTTTGAAGCAAGAACTCACGAGTGATATTTCTCTTCAATTTTTAACCTCTTTAATAGTCTTCCTTTTTAAATAGTTAGGCGTGTCTTTCAATCATTTGACGTCTTTCAACGCATCAAATTAAGAGGATCATTTCATACTTGTACGAGTTCATAACATTCATGTTTAATTATATCCTTCATTTTTAATGGAAATTTGTCATGCCTTATTAGGTTTCATTTATTTATTTATTTGATATCCTGACTTTTATAAACGTGGGTTCCTCTTGACTGAACTATAACTAAACTTCCAAATACTACTTACATTATCAGAAAATGTGAAACTTCCTAATACCATATATGTATGAAAGTGTGTCTTTTTCTAACACTCCTTCTTGATATCCAACTTTATTTCGTTCTGAGTCTTTGCGAAAAGATGAATTTGGTTAATATTTTTTAACTATTTAGCTATATTCTCTCCCATCTTCTCTCCTAGTCGTTTGTATTTGCTCAAACTCGTCTTCTTCCTATACTTTTTTTTTTCATTGCGCACGTTTTCCCTCCTCATAGCCCCGTGTTATTCCAGTGTTCATAGTTTTTCTGTCAATTTTATCTTTCACTTGATCTCTTGCTACTACCACATACATGATTTTTATCTTCAATGCAGGAGTTAGCTTTCTGTTTCTCGCTGATACATTTATGAGTCGTAGTCTTCAGTGAACTTCATATTCTTTCTCCATTGTGCATTATCATGTTTCATGCAATTATTTCAAGACATTTTCAACAAAAAATGACACTTATATTGATAACTCAAATTTTCCGATACTTCTATTCTTCATGCGTTTGACAAACTATAAATTTATTGCTTGTCTTTGGTGAAACGAGAAAAAAATCCACTGTCACAATTATGTTTTCTCATTGTTCTGACACAGGCAATCTTATACATTTCGAGAATTCATCCTAACATGATTTATTTAGTTCAATGTGAAAGTATCTGAGGATGGAGTAATACGGGTGCCCTTATCACAATCCGTAAGACAACATTGTGTTGTTAGTTGTGGCAAAATCTATTGCACGTAGACAACTATCACTTGATACCTAATGGTGACTTAAGCCTCTCAAGAGGTGCATGAATTCTAGTTCTTTACCCATTTGGGAATAAAAATACCCCATTACAATTTTAACATCTTTGTTTGATACTTTTGGATATGTTTGGTCTAGAAAATCTCGAAAATATTTTTTCCACTTTTTCAATGGACGTAAATGAAGGGTATTCTGAAAACCCTTGAATGTGTATAACGAGTGAAATTAGTGTGAAACCATACTATCTTATACTTAGCTTGAATAATGAACACAATTCCTAACGTGTGCAATTTCTCCACCACTTAGGAATTAAAAAAAAATAATCCCTCTCTTAAAGTTGAATGTGTTCGTCTTATTTGTTACACCTCTAGTACACATCGAATGTTAAATCGAAGGTTGATAATTAGTTTCCTAAGCGGAATCGTAAGCTTATTTTCCTATGGTTTTCTAGGTGTTATTCATCCATATACCATACCTTTACGCGATATATAGAAGGACCTTTATTTTACATGGTTAGAACCGTGTTCTACGTAAATATCTCATAAGTGTGTTCTCCTCTCTTTCTCTCTCCCATTGTTCTTTATTTCGGAAGATCCGTGTCCCCATTCTCCGTTGTTCGATCTACAATGGCGCATCTGCTCTTATCCTGACCCTTCACATAAAGTGTATCCGAGGTAACCGCTTAAGGCGAAGCGCGCAAATCCAACCGTTCATTCCCAGGACGAAGGCTTCGAAGGAGCGACCCTTTCTCACATGCGTCATGGTCCTCGTGACCCAGCGCACTCGCCTGCCGCTCCTCCTATCTTTTCTTTGCGATCCCTTCGTCTCGTTCCTCGAGCTGCACGCCGCCGCTCGTCCTGCACCGCCTCTTCAACTCGTGCTGCGTAATGACGAACGCATGCATAATGGGAGATTGGTCCAGAAAATCACCCAAACGTATTCCCCTCCCCTTATAAAAAATAGCAATCTCAATATTAAAATAAATGTAATTGTGGCAGAAAAATAACGCACATTTTAATAATAATTTTTAAGCTATGGTTTTAAGCTTGGTAGTTATGGCTGGCGTTCGTACTCTCCACGAGGAAACATTAGGTTTCAACAAAAAATATCCTAAGTTTTTCACTCTAGTGTCTCCGTTTTCACGACTTTTATTTGACAACGCTTAAAAATTCCCTAAGGAAAAGAAAAAAACTAAAAATTCTTATTATAAATCGGTGAGTGAAGATTAAACGCAAGGCTACCTGTTAGAATAATATACAACATTTATTATTTTAAAAGATGTGAAAAGCTCGGTGAAAAGATTTCGAGTCCCAATTCACCTTTCAATTCATCTGATCATTTTGCGATCATCATACATCACTTGCGTGCTTGTACCAAGAATAGAAAGTAAAATATGGTCAGTAAAATATAACAGGTATAGCTGAAGTAACATAAAAAGATTTTTTTATTTACTAACCAAAATGATAAAGTGAATAATGAAGAGTCGATATGAAAAAAAATT
The DNA here is from genome assembly GCA_002313205.1 of Laupala kohalensis. Lineage (NCBI taxonomy): Eukaryota > Metazoa > Arthropoda > Insecta > Orthoptera > Trigonidiidae > Laupala > Laupala kohalensis. The sequence continues at coordinate 485,061 of NNCF01128919.1, read as the reverse complement.
AGATAAATATAGACGGTACATTCAGCTCATGGCCGATCGATGGACAATCAGTTTGATCTGTTTCATTCCTTTTACCCTGAGACTTTTTCAATCTTCTTGTGGCAATACACGTGACTCTACGTGATATGCTTCTAGTAAAAAAATATTTTTTGTTTTGCAAAAGGAGAAGACTTCTCCCTCAAAAGATCATGGATGTTAATTTTCTGGTGTTACTTCAAATTTTGATGATTTATTGATGTTATTGTAAATTTTCCTTTATTTTAAATGTTATTTTAGATTTGAAATTTTTTAAAGTCATGAGTTAGGACGTGCCAGACGACTGATATTTTGTTCAGATAATTTAACTCCAACCGAAATAAGTTCCTGACAAAAATTGAAGATTTTCTATGAAGGTGAATGTTTGAGTGTGATTTGTCACTAAAATAATTCACGTCATGGATACCGAAGCAACAATCCGCTGATACCATTTGTTCCACCATATTAGCAAGGATATCTATATTTGTACCAATATAAATTCAGAGACTAAAGTACATGTTTCAACTACCAGTATATAGAAACCAGGAAACGCAGTACGATTCCTGGGCTCATGAGCTCTCGTATGTCTGCGTAGCCGTTGGAGCGTGAGAGTCAATCGAGAGCGTGGGCACGCTTGTAAGTACGCTGGTTGAGGCAGGCAGCGGTAGTTGAAGCATGGCACTTAGAGGATGAGGTCGCGCTCACTGCACCTTAGGGAATTCTCCATTGCAGAAACTGACGAGTTGTGCGTATGGAGAGAAGCAGAGGTTCTCAGCCACTTCACTGAACGCCAACTTCCTAGAGCTTCTCTAACTTGTCGAAGCGTTCGACTGGCTTTGATTCACGACACAGAGTTGTAGCGACCCAAGATGGTAGTTTCTTGCTGTTTGGAGTGATGGTGGATATTCAGAACGACAGTACACTTCGGTGACGTTTTCATTTCGATTTTCTTCTCCAATGGCCCGATGAATGTTTTTGAAAAGTATAAGTTATTTTGAAAAAAAAAGGATACAATTTTTTCCTCGGTTAATTCACATTTATTAACTTAAACCTTTGTTTAGATTTTATAATTTTATCGCTAAATATTAGTTAATTCAAAATATGGAATCCATTGTCAAATTATTGGACATAGGTAACGAATAGTTAATAAATTCATCCGTACTGTCTTATAAATACATCGAGCAATGTATCTTTAAAGCGACCAGTTAAATATTCGTTTCGGTAATTCTCAAATAAGCAAATAAATTAATGTAAAGAAACCATGTGAAATGTCAACATTATTCACAATTTTTTCAATTTACCACAATTTTATATCAAACTACTGAAAAATTGCATGATTTTTACGAATAGAAAGTTACTGTTAACATTAATTTATGAAACTGACAAATATATTTAAAATATTCAATCGTAGTTAAATGTTATTCTACAGTTTGCTGCATCGAGTTGTTAAAAACAATTTTTCTAGTAATTCCTAGAAGATAAAAACAATAATCAATTCCACTTAAAATGAAAGTAGACTTTTCGTAAAAATTGTGTTCAATGCAATACCGCAAAAAGTGTTGGAATGGGCAAATGTGCCTTTTGATATTTGGCATTGTCAAACTGAAGATACCTGCAAAGCTGGCGAAAGTATTTTCTGAATAAATATTTTACTAGTAGACCACACTGCATCTTTCATTTATTCCCAAAAATGAATACTACTATCGCATGACCGATATCCAACTTTGTTGGAAAATTATTTAAGTTCTCTATTATGATAATCATAATAAATTTATTGTCAAAAGAGTAGTACAAACTGTTTATAACCAAGTGGAGGACAATAAACTAATTTACTCTCCGGAAGCAAGCAAGGGACCATCCCATCAATACCTATCAAGGGCCCTAAGGCAGAGGCGGATTCAAAAATTTCAGCAAAAATTCCTAGATAAGATAAAAAGATAGCAGCGAGTTATAATACCAATAGAATGTGTTTGTAATTTAACACAAAAAATTTATTTTACAGGTACAAATTATTATCCAACTATGGATTATTCTGAGTATAGTGTTTAAAAATCATAATAATTGAAATAACACTAAATTCACGATTTATTGTTACAATAAACACACCCGTAGATAAAGCCTAGAGAACTTGTATAACAAATCCGCCTCTATCCGAAGCAAAACCCGAACTAGGATGGGGCTACAGAATTAATGTACACAACCGAGCCAAAGATGAGTACACAAAAAACTAAATTAATATACGCCAAAAGACAACACAAACATGCAAGAAAATAGTTTTTGAAATTGTTATAAGTTATTTTAAAAGTACTACAGCAATGGAGTGATAAAGTACAAGACGGATTTAACTTTTATTAAAATCAATAAATTATTTTACATTGTAGAAGCACTAGTGCAGGAGGTAGTTTTTTACCGCGGATTTGAAGAGATTCACTTTCATAATATCTTTTAATCATGTTACGTCGAATGAAAATGGGAGACGGGACCGGGATTCGAACCTGGGACCTTGAGCTCTACGCGCTCATGCGCTTACCAACTGCGCCATCCCGTTCGCCTCTCGGGCCCGTCTACCATTCTCATTCAACTTGTGAAACCCAAAGACCTCTGAGGTGGTCTCGTAGAGACTAGATTCCTCATCTGAGGCGACTCCCTTAGGAAGTATTTGATTTGGGTATTATTTTCCATTTCTGGTTCACAAACATAGAAATCTCCTAGATTACGGTGAACCTCACCGCCAGGTAACAGATTAATCATGTTACGTCGAATGAAAATGGGAGACGAAACCGGAATTCGAACCCGGGACCTTGAGCTCTACGCGCTCATCTTTTATATTCTTGGACAGGGAATTATATAGAACGATTCCCAAATGATATGGTCCCTTTTGGCAACGAGTGGGTGACTCTCGAAACGATGATTATTATCATTGCGAGTATAGTGTTCGTGAACGAGACTGTTTCGTATGAAGCAAGAGTGACACTTCAGTAATTCGGTCTTAACAAACACTAAGTTAACTAAGATTCGGAATGCACAACACAATTTGCTTAATTGGGAATTGTCAACGTGACAATTCCATTTGAGGTTGTCTTGGATATGGAGACCTAAGTTATTGTGTAGTCGTAACAGTTTTTAATTGTGTTCCGTTTAAAGAAAGAGAAACCTGGAGTAAAGATTTTGTGATACTATTGTGAAATGACAGACACTGTTTTGTCAGTGTTTACAATGAGACGATTTGCATGGAACCAAGCCGAAAGGTTAGACAAAACTTTTTGAGCGTTGACGTGTTTACATAGTAAATTAGTGTCATCAGCAAAAAGAATCATTTTGCAATCTGATATAGATGATATGTCGTTCACATACAATATCAAGAGTATAGGACCGAGAATTGAACCTTGGGGTACTCCGCAAGTAAGTGGCTTTTTTTCTGAATGACAACGCTGAAGTTTTTTAATTTTTAGTATAGGATATTTCGACCTGTTGATATCTATCTTTTAAACAAGTAGTTAGTCATTGATGTGGAAGTCCACGAATGCCTAAAGAATGCAATTTGGAAAGGAGAATTTCGTGATCGATGACATCGAAAGCTTTGGATAAGTCAAGAAAAACACCCTGAGGATTTTCTCCACGGTCAAGAGANTTGTAGTGCAAAAGGATTTCCTAAAACCGTGTTGATCGTCAGAGAGAATGTTATTTTTTGATAAAAAAATCTAGAAGACGCTTATAGAACAATTTTTCTAGGATTTTTGAGAAAGTGGGTAGTACAGATATTGGTCAGTAATTTCCAATATTAAGTTTGTTTCCTGTCTTGTGTAAAGGTTTCTCTTTACATTTCTTAAATACGTTAGGAAACACCCCTTCCGATAAAGAACTATTAAAAATGTTTATGAGTGGATTTAATATAGCGTGGGACGAAAATTTAACAATAAACTCGGGCATATCATCTATATCTGTTGAAAATTTGTTTTTTAATGAGCTGATGATTCTCATGACTTCACTGGCGTTAGTTTCGGAAGTGAACATAGAATTGGGTGAGTGGATATAATTGGAGGACATTGATTTGGATATATTGAGTTCGTTATTTTACCTACTTCTGAGGAGTAAGAATTAAACAAAATTGCGATGTCCCGAGGATTTGATACGATTTTGCCATCGTTTAGTAGATAAATATTTTCTTCGCGATTTTCAGAAGTTGACGTGTAATTTTTAACAATATACCACATGACTTTCATCCGGTTGTTCGATTTTAGTACCTGCCTGTCGTTTTCCATAACTTTAGCTGCATAGACTACTTTTCGAAGAATAGTCTTATATTTACGAAAATAATCATGGAATTCGGGTCGTTGGTTACAGAGTTTTGAAAGATAATATAGAGGGCGTTTGTTTTTTGAAGAAATTCTTATCTTTTGGGTAATCCATCTATTGTTTTTCTTTGTGTTAATTAACTTGAGTTTTATGGGAAAGCTCGAGTTGTTATGTTTTAGGAATATTGAGATACATCGAATTTGTTGTAGGTGTTTTGGCAATTGTAAACATCTTTCCATGTTTCTTCACGCAAATAATTTATAAATATGGATTGATTTGTGTCATTAAACTCTCTTGTAAATTTGTAAAGGATTTTAAGTGGTTTGTTTTTTACTAATAGTCAATACATGAGCAAGGTGATCACTGTATCCGGCGATAAACACTTCAGAGAGATACGAGATTCCATTGTTGACGATAATTTGATCTAGCTATGTTTGAGATAAACCGGAGAGGTGAGTGGGGTCGGTTATCGTAGTAATAAGGTTGAAGGAGTCGATAAGATTCTTGAATCGATTAATTGGTGAATGTGCAGAGTCGGATGTACTCAGGAAATCGATGTTGAAATCACCAGATATAACGATAGATTTAGTAGATTTATGTGTGATATGCTTTAAAACAATTTCAAAGTTCTGAAAAAAATATGTCAAGATCTGATTGAGGAGGTATATAAATACACAAAACAACAATACCGGTATCGGTCAGATTAACTGCAGAAAATTTGAACACACTATCTACGCAGAAGATCTCGTAACCTGACAGTGGAGAAGGTAAAAATCATTACGATTCACGTACCTCCGTGGGGATTATTTCCTATAAAATTTTGCCAACAATAAAAATTTGCTAAATAATAAAATAGAAATAGCGGTATCGTTGATGTTGTTGTTCGATGAATCACAAAGGTAAAATTATATTTGAAGAATATGTAATTGGTAGTGTTTTTATTACATCTCAACCTTCTTTAAAAATTTATTTTATGAAAGTACTAAATTTTTTATACTTATTTCAATTATAATATTGGTAATGAGAGAATACCCATCTCTAATAAATGGAATTTATTCGTATTTGTATATACTATTATTTAAGAGGCATGCCATCTATTACTCCCGGAGCACAGTTATGTAGGGTAGAAAACACTAACTTTAGAATGCTTTCGTCCCTTAGCCCTTTGAACATTTTTTACATTGCCTCGTTTTGAACGGAACAGAATATCTTTGCTCCGTCAGCTCCTTCAATCTTCCTCTTTCTCTGCATTCGCCTTCCTTCCAAGGCGGTGCCCATGCGGCCTCCCATTCCGGAGAGTCGACGCGCCGTGACCATAGAGGTCCAGCGGAGTGGAAAGGCGCTTGTCCAGGTGGTAAGAATTCGCCTCCGTCCTCCGCCCACCAACCCTCCAACCCTCCACTGGGTCTTCTGCACTTGCGACTCCATTCAGGAAACGCTGTTCTGAAGCGGTCGCTCTCCAGAGGAAATATGCACGGTGGCGCTTCCTGTAAGCACACCCATCTCTTCGCTCTTCGTCGTCACAGTATTTTTTATCTTCGTCTCATACACTCTCTCTTTAACTCCAAAGTTGAGTTCATGGAAGCGTTATCTCAGTGTTTTCCTATCAATATAACACTTTTTTGTTTGAATTTACGAGGCCAGTATAAAGTATATCCTTCCCCATATTACTGGTTCAACATGATGAACAAAAGAGAATAAATTAGTAGTCTATACTGTATTGATCCTATAAAACGTAATTACAGAAACCACAACGCATCGACACCCACTGTGGGCCATCATCAGGCAAATACTATCAAAACGTTGTGCAGTTTTCTTAATTAATAATAAATCCAGTCTGTGAAAATAAGGTGATTTAATCAAATAATTATATTCAAGTTCTACAGATGAAACTGCAATAAACACTTACTTTTTGGAGTGTAAACGAAATAGCACTGGAATCACTTCCTGCACATGGACTTCCTTTTGTTAGAGTATCAATCATTGGCATTATCTCACGTACGGCTCGTAAACTTTCAATGGCTCCCCCTTTGCCATATCCTTCAATTGTGTATTATCGCCATAAACATGACCAAAAATTGCGTATTGTCTTTGAATCAATCTCCTGTTAAAGTGAATATTAGATCTCCAATATATTTCTTTCTCCATCCATCTGCTTTGCAATCATACCTCTGGATTCGTATCTCTTTCTTTACTTTCTTTCAAAAGACTTGTGATCTTCGCATTACACATCTGATGGAGGCCGCTGATATCTTTTGCAGCGTGAATTTACCACGTGGGCTTCTGCAGTCTCGTTTCCTTAACGCGTTTCCTTTGCAGTCGTTTGAATGGAGATCACTTCTTCGCAATCTTTATTTTTTTCTTCTTTCCTAGAATTCTAACCAGGGAGAATGTCGTTAATGGTCAATTTAGGCGAATGACCTACATCTACTTCAAATTTAAATAATTGAAGAATGGAAAATTTAATTTTACATTAATTTGAATAATTCCATTTAACAATTCAGCGAGTCTAAGGAATCATTTTCTCTAATTATCTCTACGCCCATTCCGCAATACCATTTCATTAGCAATATTTAAAAAAATAATATTTTGTTTAATAAAGCTGTAAATTCTAACAAAACTCCAACATTAAAAAACGTATGTTTTACAATATAGGTTTTCCTGTCATTTTATCATATTTACCTATGTTTATCAATAAATTTACTTTAATTTATAAATTAACAAATAACTGACTTTTCTAAAACGTTTCTCAATTGGATGAAATATAACCTTTCTAAAAAATTACGACTTTTAAGTAAACAAAAACAATTACATAAATCGTAACATCCAGACATTGTTTGCATGATATATGGTGATTAGATAGTAGAACGCTATTCTTTTATCATGTTATCTTCAATATAATAGAATGGCATTCACTCATTTGTGGCGTATGTTTAGGGTATGTATATTTGTGACGTATGTATTATACAATCAATCGTATGCTTGGGGCGTACACTACAAAAAATTCATCTCACTGTTTAACGCTCAACTCCATTATGTGTACAATCACAATTTTATTTATAACAGGGATATTATATCACGTTAAAATATTGACATTCACCCCCAGTTTGCCCCGTAAGAGCATAGATGTCGATACCCTGGAGATGCCCACGCTTACTTAAGATAGTGAAAGTTGGCTTTCTGACAAATTATTTTTTCCAATATTATATATCTTTTACGTTTTAATTTTATTTCATTGATTCCTAGGATATAAGTTGACTGTGAAAAATTTATAGATGTAAAATAAGAAAATAAGCCATAAGATGTGAAATTCGAGTATTGACCAGATACTAAAGATAGTTACGAGTTATGTTGCTAAATTGTTACGCATTATGTGTTATATGCTTGAGATAAACTTGGGCTAATTATTTTCTCTTCCCTCTCTCCAGATCATTGACCTATTTTATCCCTCCTTTACTACGGTTTTTGTTTCACATTTCGTACACAACTAGTAGGTACACAACTTGATGCCCTTATAGGTATGATACGATGCACTATACACACTTCTCAGAATAAATTAAAGGAGAGAAAGAACTTAAATAATTTTAAAGTTACATTGTTAATTTTTTGTTGGTATCTTTACTTAATTGGAAGTACATATATTCTATTCAAAATACTTCTTAGCTTTATAGCTTTAAAAGATTCAACATATTTTTGATAGTTCAAATTTAACTCTGCTGTTGTATTATTTTAAATGTGGCCCTGAACTTTGAAGAAACTAGTTTTGGGATACGTGCATTGAATGTTGTACCATATTTGATACATAAATGTACTCAAAGTTGAGATATTTTTTTCGTTTTTACGTTGAAGAATAGGTTAAACATTGAAAACATAGTCTGATTCGTAGGGAATCCATACTTCAGACATCCTTGCTAATCTACATGCCAGCAAACGTCACATGTGACGTATTGTGACACCTTCATCTGCTATCTCATTTGAGTCAACCAACAAAGTTGGACTCGCTCACGCCTCCGCAAATTCGGTGGAGCTGCCTCCCCCACGAGATGACTGTGTGTCTTGGAATTTCGAATAGGCAGAGACGTATTTTTTGAATGTTTCGAGAGTCTCACGAGGACTCCGTATGAGTGTCAGATGTGAGACTTCCTTCCACCTCAGCGGTTCCTCGCCGGAGGTGTGAACCTTTCCTGTGCCTTTGGTGTCACTTCCGAGAATATCTCCCAAGAAAGAGAGACATCCACAAGGGTTCGAAGTTATTATGCATCGGAGTATGAAAGAAAATCTCCTACTATGCAACTGGCAACGATAGGAATCAATTATTTTTTTCATGGGTTTGGGATGCAANGATAGTATTCAATAATATATTTCACAAGGAATATTTTAAAGTTTTTGTAATTTCAATTAACCCATGCAGAAATTATTCAGTATTGAATTAAAAAGCAATCAATTCTACAAATATTTAAAGAAAACAATAATACAAAAAGCAATTCGAGAGATTCTATTTCTGACTGAAAAGTAAGTGTGATATGATAATACACCAAAGCATTGTTTACTACGCTCACCAACTTTAGTGAAGTTGGAACTATGTAAAAGTATACTTGATTGTAATAAAAATATTGAATAGGAAATGGATATGCCTTAAGTTGTCTAATTTATATCCAAACAATATTTTTAATAAAAATACATTCATATAGCATCTAGATTTATCATATTATACATTTGGAGCACAAAATTTAATAACGAAAAAAGTTATATGCACTTATTGAATTAAACTAACAGTATTCGTAGCATTGAAATAGCATTCGTATTTGTATGACTTGCTAAGAATAGAAATACAGAGGTTGAAAAACTACACGTCTTTATTACACTTGGATAGTTTTAGACCTCGTGTTTCTCTGTGGAGGGGGAACCTCACACGGACTGAGGGTTCTAATGCTTGTCTGATCAGATAAGATAAGATATTGGTAACATTTGCTTTTAAATAAAGATGAACAGGAAAGAAAGGCACAACGCGGAAAGAAACAAGGAAAAAAAGAAAGAAAGAAAAAAGAAAGAAAGGAATGGAGAGAAAAAGAAAAGAAAGAAAAAAGAATTAAAGAACGAAAGCAAGAGTAAAAGAAAGACAGAGAAGAGAGAGAAAGAAGGAGAGAAAGAAATAGAGTAGGAAAGAGAGAAAGAGAGAAAGAAAGAAAGGCAAAACGCGGAAAGAAACAAGAAAAGAAGGAATGAATGAAAGAAAGAAGAAAAAAAGAAAAAGAAAGAAGCGAAAAGAGAAGAAAAGGAAAGAAGGAACGAATGACAGAGTGAAAGAAGTAGGAATGAAAAAAGAAAAGAACGTATGGTATTAATATGAGTTAATACATTTCAATTTAATTGGTATAAATAAAAGGGATTTGTCTTTTTTATTTATTCATATCTGAAACGAGGTTTTCATATTATTGATCTCTGATTATTTTTTTAGGTTGCACGATTACTACCAAATTGTTATATCGTGGATAAATATGTCACTAGAAGATGTAATTTATTTGTTCCTTAAGTAGTTTTATATTATTTATAACTCAAGAATTAAACTTTTGTCTTATTAGTTCATATTTTAGACAAACGTTTTCTATATTTATTTAATTCCTTTTCACATATATGAAAAATTTAAGAGAATCGCAAATTATGTGAAATTACTTTCGACAATACACATCATTTGTAGGCAATGAGATTTGATTTCTTTACTTCACTGTATAAATATAAGAAATTATAGGAATATTTATAAGTAATTTGTGATTCGAATTATACCAATTCCATACGATATCTTGCAATTATATTCAAATTCTGTTAAAAACTATATTTTATCACATGTGACGTAGTGCTACTTCGACTCCAGTGTTAAGTGAAAAAAACTGTAATATCAATGGTAACATGTTGCCTCAGTTGAAAATACTTTCCTCATCAAGAAGTGATTGCTTAACGGAAAATGATCTATTTTGAAAAGTGAATGGGACGCTTCTGTAGAGGCCCCTTCGGGTGACGTATGTTAACAAAGGAACTACTTATTTGTTTTGAAATTGAAAGTGTTTCTTCGCTCCCCTGAGCGTAGGTGAATCTATTTCTGTAAACAAGGGGGATGCATTGCTGGTCTGAGCGCGTCTATGAACAAAGGGTGCATGGGCTGGTCACGTGACTGTTTGTCACTATATAAGAGGATGCTTCATGCTACCTCGGGGTCTCACATGGTAGAGTGGTGAGTTCAGGCGTATGCCTAACGTTCCGATACAGGGTGATCGCAGAGAAACCTGAGGGTTTCTGAGAAACTATGTTGTTGGTTTTGTAGAGTCGCAGAGGTGACTTGAGTTAACTGCTTTATCGAAATCATAGATATCTTGAGTGATATTTACTTCATTATCATTATTTGTAGAGTCGCTGAGGTGACTTGAGTTAACTGCTTTATTGAAAGCATTAGTATTTTGTATGATATTTGAAGTTTAATTCATAATCAAAGTGATATTAGTATATTATTGGATATTTGTTTCCATTTCATCACTTCACTTGATTTTTGTTTGAATTTCAATTGAACTTTGTTCTACAGAACAAGCAACCTTTTTATTCAATAATATTTTTTTATTATTGTTTAATTGCGTGTTTGGTTTTCCCCGTGGACACAGGGTGGTGGCAGCGGTACCTTTACCTGCAACTTAGCGAATGTAAGTCGCTGCGTTGCGTTTCGGGGGTTACAACATTGTTACATCACAGTATTACGCAAATNAATATCTTTTACATTGCCTATGAAGACCTTGCGAGACAACGAATCTCGAGATGTCGTTTAAATATAGAGAATGGTAAAGTTTATTGAAGTCAAGAATATACAGAATATTTTTGTTATAGAAGTCCAAAATGTGTATAATAAAAAAATACAAAATATTTCTTTAATAGCGGTGTAATGAAACATTTTATCTCGTTACGATTTACCAGCGGTACTATTAGTCTGCCAAATATGAGAGCCGTTTCAAATAGACCTATGATTGGTCGAACGAAAGTTCCCCAGTCGAAGGAGAAGCAAGAGGAGAGAGGCGTTGCAAACTTAACAAATCAAAAACTGGTCAGAGCGTGGGACTTAGAAAAATAAATGGGCCCTTTTTTGTTATCAGTAGTGTACAAGAGAACGCGATAGAAATGAATGGGTATAATTACTTTTCACGATGGAAATATTTTTTAAATTTATTTTCGCAGTTACTACGGTTTTACCGTAATTGTGTTGTTAGATTAGAATGAATCAAATATTCTTATAATAATTCGCAACCAAAAAAATTTTTCATATGTGTTGCTATGACGATATGTAATTTGCGACCTTGATATCTGATATCACTTTAGTCAGGTAGTGAGTTTGAGACAGCTCGTAACATATACTTGCCACAATAAATCATATACAATATATACCATGCACGATATGTAACCATATACAACAGACTTAGAACCAATTGTCAAGTCGCGATATTTCATATTCTGAACATAAGCACAGAAGGCCATTCTTTGGCTAATCGGAACTTGGGAAACAATGTATAACAATTTTTTAATTGAGATTGAAAAAAAATTAATAAGACAAAGTATTTTCTTGTTTTTTATTAAAATATAAATCATGTCCAAAGCATATTCCACTAAGGACTCGTTTGGGTCAGTTTTACTTTTGATATAATAACCAATTATTAATCAATTGTTCTTACTAAATAATTGAAATAAATGATAAATTGAAAGGCGTTTCTATGTTGCTCACTGTTTTATTGGTATAAAGCTTTTTTTGGCTGCATAGCAGCCATCGTCAGTAACATACACTGAAAAATATAAATGTACATAAAATGACAAGAATAAAAATAGAAACATAATATGAAAGTATACAATAATTGAGTGAAACAGTATCAAAGGAGGTGTAATTTTGGTTGTTGTTGAAATAAAGAAAGGAAAGAACAATGAAAAATGAATAAAAGAAAACAAATACAGAGTGAGCAAACCCACAAAATTACGTACCTGAGTATTGAGGAATATTTTTGGTGAGTGCGCGAAGTACGCCGAACGGAGGTCATTATATGGAAAGTGATATGCTGTTGCGGGGTGGGCGGGGAGAAAGAGACTGTCGGAGTTTTCCAGGAACTGGCGGCAGAAGACGGAAAGAATTTGCGAGGATTTTAACTATTGGGAGTGGGGTGCAGTGTCCTGGAGAGTTGGGGGTGAGAGGGGAGGAATTTGAAGGTTAGTTTCATGAGAGAGGAATGAAATTCAGGGATTTGTTCATTTAATAGGGAAATGTTGTTGTTTTTTAGAATACTATGGATATGTAAAATTTCTAATTTGATCCGGGGCCAAAATCTATTTTCTACTTCTAAAATATAAAAATCCTTTTCAATGTTAAATATGTGTGTGTTTTCTACTAGGTGGTTGGCGAAGTGTGAGACTAGTGTTATTTTTTCATGCTTTTGTNTGTTTGAATGTTCGTCCAGACTGTCCGACATACACGGAGGGACAATCACTACATGTGAGAGCGTAGACTCCACTTCGGAGGAGATGGGGAGTGGGGTCCTTAGTGAATGATAAGGTTGTGTTAAGTGTTTGTGGAGAGAAGAAGGTAGTGTAAATGTTTAAATGTTTTAGTGAATTCGCGATTTTAAGTGAGAGTGGGCCTATGAAAGGGATTGCGTGTCTGGTTTGAATATTATTGTTTGGAGTAAGTGATGTGAGGTTCTTCGTGTGATATAATCTAACTTTCTTAGTGATTATATTATCAATGAGAGAGGTATTGTAGCCATTGTTTGATACTACAACTTTCATAGTGTCATCATTATTGTGTCTAAAACATTTGGTCTTTCCTTTCTTTATTTCAACATCAACCAAAATTATACTTCTTTCGATACTGTTTCACACAATTATTGTATACTTTCATATTATGTTTCTGTTTTTATTATTGTCATTTTATGTACATTTATATTTTTCAGTGTATGTTACTGACGATGGCTGCTATGCAGCCGAAAAAGCTTGTTGTAAGTGTCACACCAGGATTCGTTCTGCCGTAATTTTGTCTCTATTCATTATCGTTTTTCCTTTCGACAGCACTTTTCAGTGACGGTACATCTCTGTTTGCTCCTTCAGGTAAGATGTTTTTTAAAAATTTATATGGAATTTATTCTTATTATCAATACATAACATATGATATTATAGGTGTTATTAAAATATGTGACAACTTCAATTGTGTCCAAACTTTAAATAAGTGATTTCCTTTTCTTTTATAAATCAAATTTTAACTTATATTTTTTGTCGAGATTTGATATAATTGATGCTGGATCAAATTTCAATAAATTTATATTACTTGATTTAACTCAACCCGTAAGTTTTAAAATAAAAAGCAATTGAAAACTGTTTGTTTGCTTGAGCAAAGGATTAATCTGACAGGAACTTGAACTTTGATAAAGTAGTGGGAAGTAAGTTAGTAGAGTGAATTTCTCTTGGAATACAATCCTGAAATCGAAGAAAGCTCTCGACTGGAGATGAGCTCGATCGTGGAGAACAAGCGTCGAATGGCTTCGTCTGATTGGAATGTGCTCGCTTTGCATGGGAGAGAGAGAGAGAGAGAGAGAACGGCGAGTACGGATGCTGCCAATGACTGCGAAGGAGCTTTGACGATGGGACAGATAAGGAGAGACTCTTTAAGGATGAAGGTAATGTCAATTTTTGGAGAAATCCAGTAATGGTGGTATTGTCTATATCCGATAAAAGATACCAAGAAGAGAAGAGATGAACATTGGATGGAAGTTGGTGACAATTACTCCATAAAAGGTCAGGGATTTTATTAATTACTGACTTACTGTAATTCGTACTCATGGCTTCACTCATGTAAGGTCTAGAACTTGTGTGCTCATTGTTACCCATTATTGAAAATGTTTACACTGGATAACATTTCCAGCTATATTTTTTTTGTTCGTACGTAGCTATTCCGGCAATTTTAGTGTAATTGTTTTGAAGATTTGGAATTGTGCAACGTCTTGGAGCCCATTAACCCCTCGCTATTTCTTTCTCTAATAAAAGTTTTCCTCGAAAATAGGGAAAAGATATCCCCCCAAGTCAATAAATAACTTAAATCTCATCATAGCTAAAAATCAGTCATTCTCAATAATAAGGTTTATTTACTTTTTACATATAATGTTTCCTTGAGAAATTTAATTGGCGAGCAATAATTGAAAGAACCAATATGGGGGACCGGGACTCAGAAAGCACATTCTGATATTTTTAGTGTGTATTAGTCTTCATGATAGATAATTAAAGCATAGTTTTAATATTTATAAACTAAAATATATTTATGACAATAACCTTGTTTTTTTACCATCACCAAAGTAGTTCACAAAGATAATATACGAGGTTTCCCAGTTCCACCTGTTGTTATAGCTAGTAACAAATAAACGAAGTAAGATAAAGATGTAGTTAAATATTTCATATGAATTTTGTTGGACTGACAAGTATTATACATGACAATAAAAACAATATGGAATAAAGGGATTACTAAGAAAAAGTGACATAGGTCTTTACAACTCGGACATTGCCCTGAAGAAGGCCGTAGTAAGATGGTCGAAACGTTAGTAGTAATGTCAACTGAGACATGGGTTGTCTCATACAAACAAGTTTATACTGACCCAGGTCGCCGAAGCCTACGTTTACAATATGAACGAATGTTAACATTTTTTATAACAACAGAAGACATTAATTACCATATTTTATTCCAGTGTTGTTAAAAAAACTTATATCCCCATGAATTGGTTCAGCGGTAATAATTATATTATTTACTCCTTTCTTAACTCTAATATTATTAAACATTATAGGAATTGGGTTTTAATAAATCGAGCACGGTCTCAATATTCTTGAACATCGATTCTCAAAATGTCAACGAATCAACAATTATTTTGTGTCAAAATATTTTCGACCAGAACAAGGTGAAGTATGAGAGTAGAAAAAACACTCTCCATCAATGTGGAATGTCAGTAGCACAGAAAGGTAAGGTGTCAAAAGACTCGATGACACTGAGCAAGTTTACTCGCTTCAAGCCAGCGAGTTCACTCGATGTTTGGAAATTCGCTCAGTGTCGTCATGTTTACTCGCTAACTACCAAATTGTAAACAAACTGTGGTTCCCGTGTCGACAAAATATCGACGGAAGTAGTTTACTTCGGAGTTCTTATAGTTTATGCTATGAAATAGGAGTTAAAGAGAAAAGAAAAGTAGAAATTGAGGCATAGAAAAGTGTGGGTTAAACCATAGATAGAAAGACGCATGAAATACGGTACACCGAGCAGTTAACTGAAAGAGTTGAAGAAGGAAGATAATATAACTATCTCAATACAACTATGGCAATAATCGCGGATTTCTGCATACTCTAAGAAAAACATTTAATTTCAACATTATGATATAAAACGTCTACAAACCATATGGTTTTTAAGAACTTTGAATATGTACTTGATATATTTCATATTAATTACGGGATATTTCGTTTTCCTCGCGCAATTTTTGTTTTACTAGTATAGCCTTTCAGTAGTGTTTCCGTCCATGGCTTCCGTACATAGTTTAAAAATCCTGGTTCAAACTCGCAATCTAGTTGGCTACTGAGCGAGGTGTAAAGTTTTGTGTCATCGTCACTATCGCACTCGCTGATTCGCCCGCTTCTGAACCCGCTGGTTTGTAGCGAGTAAACTCGCTCAGTGTCATTACTGAGAGTCTAGCGTGATCTTCTGCCATCAATAGCAGAGTCACTAGTGGGCGTTGTCGAGAGCAGTAGCACACTGAGGAAATAGACGATTGGGCTTGAGAGAAAAGAATGAAAATCTACATCCTCAGACAAAAGCGTATCTGCAGATTGTGTATTACATGATACACTGCGGCACTGATGGTGACAATTTTACTAAATTATTTAGCAAGAAACTAAGAATTATTCCATTTTTTGGTCTCTTACTCATAATATGAAAAGGGTTTCTTACGTGTAGACGAGAAAGATTTTTTTTTACTTTTTGGCTCAAGCATGAGAACTTCTTTTCCAATAAAAATATCTTCAGAACTAATTTTTCGACTAAAAAGTTTAAATCGAATATTATACTTGAGAAAATTGTTATTCTAACGACAAGGTGAAATATTCCTTTATTAATAAACTTCAAAAATCAAGTAAGTATTATTTCATATTTCCAAGACACTTTTTTGTCCGCATCAGTTTAGGTAAATCAAAGAAATCGTATACTAGAATTTTATTGAAGTCAAACAATTACTTGTTTTGTGATGTATAGTTAATGATACTACTTCTCATGCATGAGTAAATTAACAATAATAAGCTTTTATTATGAAAAATGATATAATGACAAATAATGAACTTGTCTATAGGTCATATGAAAGAGAAGCTTCACCAATCAAATATTTAATTGTATGTGGACATTTTAATTTCTTTTAATCATCGCGGAAAATTTCGGGAGAAATATTTCACATTAACTTAATTTCAACAACCGAAATAAAAATATCAGTCAATATAAATATTAAATTTCATAAAATGGATGTTTTTTCAAATGAAATATTCACACATAAGAAAAACTCAAGTTCATTGAATAGTCTTTTAAATTCTAGTTTATATGCTATAAATATTCGTTGTTGCCTCTAGTTTACTTCCTTCAAGGGAATTTGTAGAATTCAGTGTTCTTGTAGTTACTCTATGTATACGAATTGAATTTACTATAAATTGCCTTTACCATTATAAATACAGTAACGATAGGGAAGAGGAAAGTTTAATAAACACATTATTAAATCATACACAAATGTTTGTCAGACGTTTAATATTTTAAACGTAACTCCTTTTTTATAAATAAATATGAATGAATGTTTGGAGTTGAATTACTAAATCGGTGCAACTCAGTATTTGGATGGAATTAGATCAGCTGACAAAGTACTTTAATTTTAGTGCAAAAGATACGTATCTGTTTTATTAGTCAATTCTGTCCTTTGTTCGACACATTCCCACTTCCAATGGAGGTAAAGTGATCGTCCTAGCCCTATGGTGATGGAGACGATTCCCTGTCATTAGCATTAAAAGATACGTAGCAGCGAACGGCTCACGAACCAGCATGCGGGACCGTGTAACACAATTGCGAGGAGAGTCCAAGGGACAGTATCGTTTGGCAGGAATGGCTCCTCAAATGGGGCAATTTGGCTGCAGACCTTCTCTGCTCTTCCGTTGTAAAGAACGTTTCCGTTATCAGCACTCTGGACCCTTGGTAACGCTACTTTGCCAATCGTTATCGGTGTTCTGTTTATTGGCTCTAGAGAACATTACTTTTATTTCAGTGCAATGTCTTTAAAACTTTCAAGACAAAAAGATAAGAAAATGAGTGTAATAAACTAAAGAAAGAGGAAAATAATAAACAACCCATGTTCCAGGTAGTACACAGCGTCAATATAGTATGTATGAGAGTGTAGGAAAGATTTGATGGCGGTAAAATTGTAAATATAAATAAAATGAGATATGACACATCCACATTGATTATTCCGTACTGGAGACCTGATTCAAAGCAAAATAAATAAAGTGGACGAAGAATTGAAATTGAAAATTAATTTTCAATACATTTTCATATATGTCTGAAACAAAGAGAGAAATGCAAATAAATGAAGCCCATTTGTATTGTAATACAGATCTGAATATTATACATGTATAATTATTTGCTTTTCCCAGGATTGTTTCTTGAAAATTAGAAAAAGCTTCTTCATGTGAAACTGAAGAGGAGGAAACCAATGTGCGTTTTGTAAAAATGTGTCCTGTTCCTTCAATTTTATAAATATGCGGATCAACTGTGTGGAACAATAAAATGTTAAATGGATAACATATAATATTCCTAAATAAAAACATAAAATAGTACAGAAAAATATAAATATTTTCGATTAACAGATATCTTATTTCCGGAAGACTTTTGAATAATATTTGTTTGTGTTATTAACGTTTGTTATTGTTTTGGTTTTTGTTATCGCAACAAAATCTTAACTTCACTAGAATGGCCGATCGTATCCCAGTTGTTCGTTTTTATTGTAAATTTTGAAAAGAGGTTCAATAGGTGTCCTACCGTTCATTTTAATCTGATTTGAACTAAAAGACAACGTTTATCAAACAGTTCAAGATGATGCCAAGAACAAATCAAAAAAATTATAATATCTGCATAATAATAAAAACTTAATTCTAAATTTAACGTTTTTAGTATCTGTCTGAAAATATTGACAAAAAAGTACGTTATTAAACTTTTCTTTCAGAAATGTTCTTGTAGAACCTAAATCTGCATATAATTACTTTTTTGGTAACTAACTCCCCATTGCGAGAAATTACAAAAAACTGATTATTTAGCGACATGTCAAACGTCAATTTTTAGTTTTACAGAATTTCCGATCTGAAACCCATTTATACCCTAAGAATTTCTTCCTATAAAAGTAAAAGTAAAGAAGACATAAAAGTAGATTAAAAACAATATTTAAAAATCGGAGGAATTTATTGTAATTGTTTGTGAAGTTAAAAAAAGCTATTTTCTTTTCTTGTTTTGATTTTAATTCCCTGAATGTACACAATCAAAAAGTTATGACCACATTTTGATTTCCAAATTTTTTTAAAATGATTTATTGATGTGGATATTCGTAACAAAGTAAGAATATGTAAGGATGAAAGCGCTTATGCGATGAAAGTCGATGAAAGAGATATTGAAAAATTTTATGTAAAAACGGGATGAAAAAAGGAAAATGGCTGTAAAATTCCAATTGATTTCAATAGGGATTCAAGAACAAATTAATACCTGTAACAAAAAATTCAAAATCTGACGCGGGTAAATCAGCTAGTACAGAAGAAAATTATATCCGTAATGCAAATAGTTCAAAGTGTTTAGAACTATTTTCTCTCCATTTTCAACATGTTTGGATAAACGATTCATTGCATAAAATGAAAAAAGTTTACTTTTTATAGCGCAATCCATTATTTTGCAATTGTAACTACTGAAAAATCACTTGAAAAATATATCGATATTTATCTATTTGTTCATTATTTATTAATTATCTATGGTTAGTTCATAGTAATAATAATG
Source organism: Laupala kohalensis (assembly GCA_002313205.1). NCBI lineage: Eukaryota > Metazoa > Arthropoda > Insecta > Orthoptera > Trigonidiidae > Laupala > Laupala kohalensis. The sequence goes on along the minus strand of NNCF01128919.1, from coordinate 465,644 downwards.
TGAGGTGTGTGATGAGAAAAAAGCATTTCTTTAGTTTTAAAGGCACATACAAATGACTGCAGACACGCTTATTTCAAGACAGATTGTTTCCAATCGTACCACTTTTTTAAATGAAACCAAAGTCTCGACAGCAAAGATCAATAAGCCAAGAAAAAGTATGTAAAAAGAAACAACATTGACAGAAAATATTCCTCGAAGGGAAATTCAAAATGAAAAATCCATTTAATAATCTTCTTTTATTTAGATATATAACGCAGATATGTCATTAAACTTCATACTAGACACACCATCGAATCAAGAAATTATATAGGGCGTATTTTTAAATTGCTGAAAAAGATTTGTTTAAATGGAACATTCACCTTGAATCTGTTATCTAGTAGAGTTTTTTCACTTCTAGTAGAATAACCTTCTTGCTAACGAGTGGACACGAGTGTAAAATATACTAGAGGTCATACTGGAGAAGTAGGGAATGCAATAAGAGAAAGGGTGAAATGGCTCTTACTAATTTAAGTGAATTGTCAACTTTTACCAACTGATTGTTTTATCAACTTTGTAAAAGTCCGATATCAAAGCGATTACTGATGGATTTCAGTTGTTCACCAACTTACAACGAACAGTTTTCGGACTTCAACATACATTTTTGATATCAAAAATTAAAGTGTTTTTAACCAAATCAAAATTGTAAATACTTATTATACATGAATCAACCATATGGTAACCGAGGCTTTGAAGCGTCTAAATGCTTTCGTCTTTGTGGGTGTGGGTGTGAGCATGGTGATGACGTGGCAGAGGATGGGGGTGAGGGATAGAGTGAACCATTCGCTCGCTCACAGCAAGAACTGCTGTCATCGCATGTCGTCACAGAAAACTGCCACAGCACGCGCCTCGTCTCTTCAACGTCTCTCTCTCTCTCTCTCTCTCTCTCTCCCTGTGGCAGCAAACGGATTTCACTTTGAACATACACGTACTTCCATTGTGACAATTAAATCTGTCTTCTCCCAAGATTTCGCGTGGTTCCCGGTCTCTTAGACCCAATGTTCACAGAAAAATTAACTAACGACGGAATATTTGCAAGAATGCTGGAACGAAACTTAAAATATGGTACACCTATCAATTTGTCATGTTTTTACGATGATCAAATTGTAACTAATGAATATACGTAAATTTCAGAACATTTCCCGATATTTCAATATGGATAATAACATCTCAAAAATTTCACAGGATATATTCTGCATTATTTAACATTAACAGGGTAATCATAACTTATTATACATTGATTTTAGATATATTGTTTTACTTTTCTTCTTCGCTTTGAACACTATCTCTCTCTTTTCTTTTTTTTTCAATTTCATCGTGTAATAAAAATAATCTTCAATCTTTTTTTTCAATCTTCTAATGTAATAAAAATAAACGCACACTAGTTGAAATTAAAGTGAATAACAGTTTCTATTATTAAGTCGACAAACATAATTAAAGAATGGCGTGCAAATATGCTCATAAATTATCTAAAACACCATTTAGATTCATATCATAAATTTGAATGTCATACACCTGTTAAAACAACGCTTGTACTTCCACTGCAACAATTGCGTCAACCTATAGTATATCTTGAGATATTTCTATTGAAGCACATGAATGTTTTGAGACCTATTCAGCCTATCGTTTCTCCCTGACTTGACCTGCCAGATCGAAGAGAAGAATCGATACTGCGTGCAGGCATTCATTCTTTTGCGGTCGAGAAGAACCAACTCACATGCAACTACACGCGGTTTATTTAAAATGTAAAGGAATTCGTTTTACCTGCTACCAAAAACATTGTAAAACTAGGCTAATGATAACCTGTAAAAGAAATAATCAACCATATTTGGTGTTTTAGATAAAACAAGGAAATAAGAAAAAGTTTTCGGTAGACTAGGTGCTGGCAATGAGTACTGCTTCTTTAAACTAGAATATGCTGAAATTCTTGTTAAAAATTCAATTTAAGAGTAAAAGATGTTTCCCACTTTTATGAAACACGTCTTCTGTGGAAGTTGAATGTTGAAAGTATCACTTACTAATTATTTTTAGTTTAAATTATTTGCTCGTTCGAAAACAGAAAATAACACTTAGGTAAAACTGTCAAACCGTTAAACTCCTTATTATGTTCTTGTATTTGAATGCATGTCATCATGACCACGAGTTACCGATGAGTAATAGAATTGAATGTTTAAAAAATTGTAAGTTATGCGGTAATATTTCAATATGACGAGATGTTTGTCTCGTGGAGAATATCACACTGAAATGATTTCATATCATGATATAAATAAAAATGTAAATGACGCGGAATCATCTTAATACGCTATTTGTTAATTCACAACAAATTATAAAAGCGTTTATAAAACGTTATAACAACGTTTTAAAAGCTTGTAAAATGTATTACAGTATTATTCGAGCAAAATCTGTAAAGTAATAATTATAAGTGTCTCTCGTTCAAATCAACATTATTTTTGATGATCAACTCAAGTCAAATAATATTGTGAATTTGTATAGGTTATACAGCATTAATTTGATGTGACGATCTGAAATGAATGATGCCCCGGTTTCAAACACTTTAATGTTGTTTTAATCAATGCACTGAGGGTGTCGTAATTGATCATTTATTCAACTAAGGATGCTAGTTAAAACTTTTAATATGGTAATATGTAGAACCGTAGAGTTACTCAAACGAAATAATAATCTCTTATCTATTCTAGTGAATGTACATAGTCATCATTTCCTATCAAATCCTTCTGTTGACTCATGTGAAAGAACGATCAGATTTGGCCTTGGGATTTGAGAACTTAGCCGCGAGTCCTAATCTTACGCCGAGAGTCGCAAGGAGTTGTGGAGACGATTCACTGCGGAAGTAGTTGCGGAAGGGCTTGGAGGCCATGCTGCGGTTCGAATCCTCTTTCAGCATCTCCTTAATCCTTAAACCCTCCACTGCGATTGTCCTTTGAACAGATAATAATACCAGTAATTCCGGTACAAAAGCTTGGCACTAAGGCAACTTGATCAAGACTAGTATAAACAGATGATCATTCAATAAATCAAAATTTATTGTTGCATCTGAATAGTTTTTCCACTGAGCTTAAATCTCAAATACATCCTTATGACCCAAAAAGTAAATTCATGCACATTTTTTTTAGAAAACTAAAAGTATGAGAGTTTATTACATAGCTGACAGAAGAATCAATGATATCGAGTTCAATACTTGGGAAATATGGAGAAATAAATAAAAGGTGAGGGGACAATAGAAAAATAACACAAATATATGGTGTTCAGGGTATGTCAGACGATTTGTACCCAATGGGCCGTGGATTGTACGTACATCAGGACATTCAAAACTACAAGAAGAAATGAAAAGGTTGACTGTAAGTCAAGTATAAAGAAGGATTCGACACTGCATATGCACCAACTACCCATAGATATCATTCTTCTCACAACAATTTCTTCAACACAACAATTCAACATACATCGTCTCTGCATATTTTATTACAAGTAAAAGTTGTACTTCTTCGCCATCATGCCGTTAACTTGTTTCCTTGATACCGCCTTAAATTAAACAAAATGTAATTACAGATATAAAATAATGGCTTGAAGTGCAGCAAAATGAAACACAACATACTTAAAAATTCCCTCTCTGTGAATATTTTTTCCAAGTTGCTTTTAATTTGAGAAAAAAATGTTATTTCAGAAATTATTCATTTCATTTCTTTACAATACGTCTTAACAAATGTTGACTCCTTTATTTTAAACTGTGAAACAATTTGGAAATGAAACTCATTGCATTATTCTCTGTTGGCGGTTGTTTGTAAATTCATTATGAACTTGATTGTCACTCGCTGATATCAGAAGTTTGAGAGTAATTCCTTTCTACAAAGGGAATTCGAAAGCTGTCTCAACTAACAGCCGTATTTTTTTTATCGGCCTTTGCATGAATGAACGAAGCTGCGGTGGTCAGTTGGAGACAGCTTTCGTCTGCTGATGGGGGTGGAGGGTGAGTGTGAAGGGAGTTCCCTCCCATGCGACGAAGACAATTATCAGCCACCTCCCTCGCAATTACGTGCAGGTGTCCGCCCACTGTCGACTGCCCCGCCCCCATCGCCTGCAGATCGAAGTGTCCCTGCCCGCCTTTTGCTTCGTGGGGTTTTTGTCCGCTTTTCACAGCACGCACGCGTTTCTTCCTACATGCCATTGCTCTCTCTCTCCCTCACCTCCCCCCCTCACCATTTCAACCATCATTGTCACTTCCGCCATCATCTACCACCACTCGTTCTGTAAATATATCACTCCTCTCTATTTCTTAATTCACGCTTCTCTTTCTCAGTTGTTTCTCGCTTCAATCTTAGAATAGAGTAGAATATTTATTGGGTTTGGCTAATACCATCAGGTCTGCTCTTCCGCCAAACCATGTACAGAAAATACACATACAAAAGAAAAAAGACAAATTACAGTAATAATTAAAATTACAAAAATAGTTAAAATTACAATAAAAGTTAAAAATTAAAATAATTAATAATGTACTAAATTGATTAGAATTACAATAATAATTGAATTTACAAAAACAATTGAAATCAAAATAATAATTAAAATTTAATTTAATTAAGAAACTACAAATTAATTAAAATTACCATAATAATTGAAATTACAATAACAAATAAACTACAAAATAATTAGAATTACATGAAAGTCGAAATAACAATTGAAGTTAGAGAACCGAAGTTATTTAAACAATGTAAAAAACAAAATTTACTTAAAATTTACATATTGTCTCTTACATTCTAAATATAATTTAAAATATGTGTCACAATCTAATGGAAAATATGTTATTTGACCTATTTCATTTATAAATTAACATCCTATTTTACTACATAAACTTACTAAATATATTTTAACCTACAAATTTCTTGATATTTACAATAATTCTCAAGTACGCAGAAACTTATTTCCCTAACGCTAATACAAATTGTTTAGCAAAACTATGCTGATTTTACTTTTTTAAACAAGAAGAGCGCATCTGTTCTGATTACTTACAATAATTTACTGGTATTTCAAGAGATATGAATGTATTCGTGATTTAAACTTTGAGAGAAGAGCAGCCTCTAATATTATCTGGAAGCTTGTTCCATTCCCTAATCACAGTCAGTGTAAATGAATTGTAAGCATAGTTGGTTTTGTGTCGTAGCATCTGCAATAGATGAACTCCTTTAATAGATGAGTGATTTTACCAGAAGATATTTAGTATTTGTAGGTTAATATTTGCTTATGCATTTCAACATGTGGAATTTAGAAAATATTTTCTTTTTAATGGAGTTTATATGAGTGTCCCAACTTCAGGTGGTGTTAATTTTTACGCCGAGTTTTGTGATTTCTGTTTGCTAAGGAATTCACGCGTTGTTGAGCGTTAAAGCTGCTATTGATGTGTTACTAAGTAATTTTTGATTTCTAATGGGACTGATTATGATTGCTTGTGATTTGTTTGCGTTCAAATGGAGTCCATTATATTTCGACCACTCGGCAACGGCAAATAAGTCACTATTCATTTTTCTAATAAGGCTGTCTCTTTCGGATGTTCTCCCTCTGATATACATTTGGAAGTCATCTGCGTAAATATGATGTGAGCAATATTTGAGTGAATATGGTAAACTACTAATATAGATAATGAACAATAGAGGTCCGACACATGCTCCTTGCGGGACGCTGAAATTCCGAAGTTTGCATATTTATGTGAACTATCTGACTTCTACATGAAATATAATTTCTAATCCAATTCAAAGTTGATTCAGAAAATTCTAAATTCTTACATTTTGATATCAACATATCATGATCCACAGCGTCAAACGCTTTTACTGAAATCTAATATAGTATTGTGATTTCTCAAGAGTCTAATGATTGTTTAATTTCTACAACTTTAAGAAGAGCTGCCTCGCTGAAAACCTGACTGGTACGGGTCTATTTCATTATTTATTGTTAAGTAATCGATAATTTGTCGGTGAACAATTTTCTCAAGAACTTTTGACAAAGTCAGTAAGATGGTGATAGGACGATAGTCGCTAGGACTAGACATTACATTTCGGAATTGGACGAATCAGGGCTCTTTTCCAAGATTCAGGATAAGTACTTGTTATAAGGGAAAAGTTAAGAATATGAGTAATAGTAGGGCGATTTCCAAAATAAGTTTGAGCTGTTTAGCATTTATCATATCTGAGCCATTGGAATTTGACTTGAATGATTTAATTATTTTGGCGACTTCATCAGGTTAAACACATCTAAAATAGAGTCTTTCTCGAGATATTTCATCCGTAAATTTTAAATTAGTGAGTGTTTCAGTATTTAATGTGTCATTTATGCTGGGTGACATGCTCACGAAATATTTATTCAGAGAATCCAAGGGTATATCAATCTTATCAGAGATTTTATCTTTAATGACTCCTATCGATTGTAGATTTTTCCAGAGAGAATTTCGATCTGTCTCTATTTGAAACAAGTTCCGGAAATGACTTATTTTGGCGTTCCGGATCTTTTAGGTGACAATGTTTCTTAATTTCTTATATTCTGAACTGCTTTCGTCTGACTTAACACGCTTAAAGCAAATAGGCTGCATCACGGTTTTTCATTAAGGCTTGGATATTATCTGTGAATCAGGGAGCTGCAGGTTTAGTTATACGATGCGATTTTTTTTTTTGGAGGGGGGACGAGTTTATCAAATATACTGGTAACAATAGTGTGAAATACTTCTATTTTACCGTCGATAGATAAACGTTTTGCCACGGAGCAGAGCAAGCGTCGGTGAGGGAACTGTTTTTATCAATTCGGTTATAATCCCTGTAGTGCAATACCTAAGATTCATATTTTGAACAATTAAAGGAATAATTAACATATATGAGATCGAGTTTTGAAATACCGGGGACAGGGATCTTAATGGAGGGAGCCATGTTAATTCGATAATAAGATGTTTCAAAATTAGAATAGAGAAAATTACATTGAAATAAACAGAAAATAGAATAATTTAAAATGTAAATAAGTGTGAAATACTTATCTCGGAAGTCTATGGAAAATTCCGCAAAACTTCGTGCGCTCACTCTTCCTCCTGATGTGTCTACCTGCGGCTGCTACGGTTTCTACCTGCTAACAGGAGATGTATTTACGCTCTCAGAGATGTATTTACGCCACGACGGTCGTGAGACGACTTATGATGATCTTCTGTATTTTCCCTTTTTTCATTTTCGTATTTTGTTATTTACGAATTTATCTGTTCTGTTATTTCAAAGCTCTGATTTTTAATATTTATTTCGGAAATTCTTTTTCATTTGGATACTATAATTTGTAGTCGTTATCTTTCATCTTAGACATGTCTGCACACATATTCTAGAATACATTACATTCTAGAATACTCGGTTATTCACTACTCTTTAATTAACTCTACGAAATACATTATTTTTATAGTCTGTGTTATGTTCAAGAACTATTCATTGATGAAGTTCTCAATTAGTGATTTTGCTTGTGTTTCAGTATATAATCCATGTTCATTTTGTGATGGATACATCTCTGTCTGTGTTTTGCGAATCATCCTCTGTTTCCGATTTGTAAAGACACACCTCTGTTGTGCGTATCCCGGCTTTAGAAAAAAATTCATGCATTAACAAACAAAATATCTCATATACCACTAAATTAGTATTTACAATTCGCTTTAAAGGTTCCATGCTTATTGAGCTTATAGACATACAATGTTTTTAAAAATTTAAACAAAAATAAATTTTTATTTCCCAATCAAAAATATTTTCTTATGGAAACAGTTGATACATGTGTACCTCATGACGTGCAATTCCCATACGTCGGTATAATAAATCCACAATGTATTCGTGTTTTAGAAAAACATTGCTCGGGGATGGAGATCAATTTATATGCATTGTATTCTGTTAATGAAAGACCTATTCGCTCGGGACAAATCAGTGTGAAGTACATTTATTGAATGGAACGATGCGATTACTGGAAAACCCTGTATCATGACCATTTATTATGAATTACTTTTTTGTTTTCTCCAACTGAAAGGGAACCGAGATTATATTTGATAAATTAATTATATATTTCCTGATAACGAGATTGATATCTACATTGTAGTGAAGAGGAATTTTTATATACTATTCATTCGTATTGTTTTATCACTGTTTTATCATGTGGTCTTTTCCAATTCATCATTTTTATCTTAGTAGGAATGTTTCATTTATTATACTCCAATTATTCATTATCAGTGAGTTAATATAATAACATATGATGGTGCGGGAAATTTTGATACAATAGATGGCGTGGGAAAAAATACTTTGAGTCGTCAACCTTTCAGGCTTTTTTCTTTCTCCTTCACGTGAAGACTTCCCGCAGACTACGTCCATTCTTTTTTAGTCGCAAACTTCCTACAGCAGGAAAGTACAGTACAAAAAGTTGATGATTAAGTGATGGTATAAATATCTTATTTTTAGTTTTATTTCATATTTGACCTAAAACGCGTCGACACTCCAAGAAATGACATTTTCTGCAAAGAAACAGAAAAAATGAAAAACAATGACAGCTATGTTTTGAGATAATTAGATTAAAAAACTATATATTTTTATGTTTTAATGTTTTAAGCATTACGAAGTATAGGATGTATGAAAATAATGTAAGCATACTTGGATGTCATTTATTATATAATTGTGTTACATCTCTCATCATTATTTATTCCTCAAACTTCAAAACTTAATATAATACTACACTTTTTTCATTTTCTAATTTTTTTAAAATTTCCTCTGATGAATTTGTGTACTGTGTTCAATACTTAAAAGATATTTAATATATAAATATTTACGTAACGCGGCAGCTATTGTTGCGTGGAAGAACTTTTTTAATTCAAGATTTTGTTAATATTGTATAACATTGAAAATATTCAACCTTTCTTCAAACTATTAAGTGTGTCACATTACAATACTCGTGGCGTGCTGTAATCTTTCTCTCGCTCCGCATACTATTCGTGCCACAAGTCGCGCTTTTCGTGTCGCCAGTCGGAAAAAGACTAAACAGATACTATGGCAACCAGAAAGCGGGTGGGGAGCGTGCAAAGGAAATAAAAGCAATTGTTGTCGTGATGCTCCCACAAAACATTATACGGTTTCACCTAATTTGTATATCTATATGGTTTAATTATTATGCGTCGCAATCAATTACGTATCAACGCAAACTAATAAAGTATTTCATATAAATTAATTAACTCATATTAATCTTAATCCTAATGAATAATTCGTAGGAATGAATATGTTATTATGATATACTGTGTTATATTTCATAACTATCCATTTAAGAGATTTATTTTGTTTTTTGACAAACGCGACTATAAAATAAAATAAATTAACGATTCTAACACATGTTAAATATACCTTTCAATGTAGCAAAACGTTTATCAATATATGTCTCGAAAAATAATATGGCTGTAATGAAAATCATTTTCATGAAAAATCATTTGTTATATCGGATAAATTCAGGTGAAAACAAATAAAAGAGGAGGGAATTCACTTGTAGTATACGTAAAAAGACACTAAAAACTGGTATTTCTTCTTACTTTTGTTATTTCTTCTGAACAATTTCAATTAAAGAGGGTACACCTAAGTTATCATCGGTTTCTTTTCTTGAGAATAACGATATTTCTCGAAACTCCAATGATGAAGTTTCAAAAACGTGTTATTCAAAACATTCCACAGCATTCAACTACATAACTGATGTAAAGATCCGAAAATAAATATTGAAGTAATCGAAATTTTTTTTTAGATGATTTAGATATTTTTATCAATACAAATGTATAAAAAAACTCAAATTCATTCAAAACAAATATTTTGATGTATTTTATATCATCTTACAAGTCTTACATCTTACAATTTTATATCAACTTACAAGTGTGCAAAAATTCAAACTTCAAAGTATTATATTATTTATTATTACACTGTATTTACTATAGATTTATATGAAAAAAAAACATACCAAACACGCGGATACATTTCACCTTCCTGATAACGTTTTTTTCTTTTATAGATATTACAACTATCTAAAGAGACCAATTTTAACGTTTTACAACCAACTACCACCAAGAAAAACATAGTTCATATAATTAAGCACAAGGACATTTTTTGATCGGTAAAAGAAGTTGCACTTTTTAAATATACTTTCAAGTAAATTCTTTAAAATGATAAAATTTGGTTTCAATTTAAGAGATAATTATTATATTATAAATTTTCAAAAAACTCTTTTTTGATTCTACCTATAATAAAAATTCGAACAGTTCTAATAAAACTTCCTATTGATCAAGGAAGAGTAGAATAAACGAAATTTTGGTACATCTATTTTTCATGTTGGTCTTCTGAATCGCTTTCAATTCATGGGCAAACATACATATTTACAAGTTTTTCATCAGTAGTATAATTCATGGTGTGCAGTGGCGGCTATTAGGGGGGATACTTTTTGAAAGGAAAAATAAACATTTCATTTGAACCCTCTAAAACATGAAATTATAAAAAACATACTAGCCTTGCTTTGGTGTCACCTAATATTATTTCCTTTAATTTGTTCACCGAGGTAGCGACAAATTGTCAACCCAAAGTCTATCTACCCTCTAATTCAAATTTTGTTTTTGTGCGATATGCGATAAAAATGATTTACCGCATTGTGATATCAGATTAATGGGTTTATTTTAAACAAGCATTTCCTTTAAAAGTGTTTTTAGTACTAAAAATGTGAGCAATATTATTAATGCAGATAAGTTGGTAAACGGGTAACTAGTATATTATTATATGGTCATCAGTCTTTCGACTGGATTGATGCAGCCTTCCATTTCATCCCATCTTGAGCCAATCTCTTCATTTTTACATATTTCTTGCAACATACGTCTTCTATTATCTGTGTGGCATACTGCAGTCTTTGTCTTCCTCTACAGTTTTTTTCCCTTTACTGATCCCTCTATTACCAAACTAACAAGACTGGGATGTCTCAAAACATGCCCTATCATCCTGTCTCGCCTTCGTGTAAATGTTTTCCACAGACTCTTTTCCTCATCTATCCTAGTTAATACCTCCTCATTTCGTACCACATCAGTCCACTTAATTTTCAGCATGGTAACTAGTACCTCAATGCAAATTCACGTGAAGTACAAAAAAATTATCGTATTAAATCTAAATTTGAAAATGTTATTGTTTTTATTTTTCATTTTCTGATTTATGTAATCATGTTCACATCATAAGAGACATTATATGACTATCGTCTCGCAAACCTTGTGTTTTCTTTCTGCCACCTGATGTTTTGGAGTCTACTCAATAGTCCCCCGCAGGTACTCCACTATATTTTCAGTGCTACTTTAATTATCATATATCCCATCTATAAAGGAGCGAAATACCTCTTATCTTTCTTTAAAATCTATCACAGTATGTGATATCAAGTATCACCTGTAGTCCCGGTTCACCGTTACTTGTCAGTATTATTTTTTCCCCCCCCCCCACTTTTGATTCCCAATGATTCCCAATGCCACTGATGGTGTACATTATTAAAAATTGTTTATGGAAAATAAATTCCTTAACTCAAATGCCATTTGCAATGTAATATTAAAAATTGATGCTTAAATATCGAAGTACGTGCAAAATAATGGTATACTCTTATTTATATATTTATGTGATTTTTTTTTTCAATATTTGACTGGTTGAAGTGCAGAGTGAAGGACGCGCAGTTAACTGTACAGTTTCTCTTCGATCGGTCAGAGACTATTCATTGCGACCGTCGTGGCTGTTAGTCGCTGTACGAAGTGTCATGAGATTTAGTGTCCGCCGCGGCGTCCGCGTCTTGATGGTGTCGCGCAAAAATCCCACAGCGAGGAAACCCCACAAGTCAGGTAGAAGGTTTATGCCGACCCTTCCGAGTTATCTCAGGTAAGGATGGAGAAGAGAAGAGTAATTCATTGCACTTTCATTTCCTTTAGGTAAGTCCAGTAAAGAAACTAAAAAAGTAACCATTAATTTCACGAAACTAAATGACGGTTCATTCTTCTCTTCTACAATGGACGAATAAAACAAAATTTGAATCACACGTCTCCTTGGTGAGGTATTACTTATAAAATGTTATGTACTCCCGACAATGTTAATTTTTGATGTACATTTCCAAGATTTTATTCGGTTAAAAATAATAAATATTTGATTTTATTTATTTAATTTCAGGCCATTGGCTTCCTTACATAGCATTGCAATACAAGGTACTGTCGGAATCATTGTTCTTTTTTCTGTATGCGAGCTTGGCCGACGTTGAGGTGTTGTCCGTCCCTGCCATCGGGGAGGTGAGCGCGTCATCTACTTTCTAGCAATCTTTTTATCTACATTATCTTGGTCATATATTCCTCAAATAATTTATACTTTCTTTCTGTTTGTATTATCGTCTTTAAATCACGTGTTTAAAATAATATATAGTATTATTGTACCATATATTGATTCTATTAACTGAAATTACCGATTCCCATCACCGCATCAAAGCCTTTTCAGATACGAAATGATAGAGGTGTATTTCTAAAATTTGTACATGTCCAAAATCAGCTAGAATAAATCTCTGTCCATGTTCTTCGACTAAACGCAAAGTCAATTTCTTTTTGTATTTCATATTCTAGAGTTTTGTAATGTAATTTCATTTACATGTTAACCAGAGAAATTTCTTTCATTTTAAGCATTTTAAGGTATGAAATTGTTGCTAGGTACGTCCAAATGCCACCAACGTTTTCAACTATTTGACTTGATTTTGGAATCGATTTTTTTCTCACGTTAAACTATCATAAAAACGTTTATAACAATAATATATGATGTGCCCTTTAAATTGGGGTGTTATTAATCTCATTTTTCGTTAAGAGTCCTTTCTACGTAAGGATACATAAAAATGTCTTAATGACAGATATTTTGATGTACAAAGAAATGTTTGACAAGCTGTTTTTGTCTCCTCTTAGTATCACAAAGAGTTTAAGTGCAACATAAGAATTCCCATGCAAACCCGGGGTAGGGCGCGCTACTATAAAATAAGCTTAATTCAATAATAACTTTAAAATTCAGTTTGTTCTCAATAACTTTCCGAGAGGAAGATTTTTCCTGATCCAAAATATTTTTAAAAAATTATTTTATTTCATTACAAGGATATTGCTTAAAATAAATGTTAAAACTCAGCGAGTTAATTTTCTTTGTTTCAAAACACAACAGTGTTTTTATCGATCGGCCAATTGATATCTGCGCTGCGTTTGTCATTGCTTTGAATAGTAAATCTATCTTTAAAAAAGAGAGAATATCATATAGGGAACGGGACGTCGTAGAATGTGATTCAAATAGTGTTTTATTCGTCTATCTCGTACGAGAAAAATGAACCTTACTTAATAATGTAAGATTAATGATTAATTTTATGGCAATACGTACGAGAACTTTGAAATTGGGAATAAAGGAAAAAAATGACCACAACAGATAAGGAAAGGTGGGGCTGCCTGTTAGTACCACTTCGGAGGGTACAGTCCTTGACTCAGGTAGAGGGATGTGGGGTTTTCTCACACATTTTGTCGTGTGAGGTTTTCTCGCTGTTGGTTTTTCTCACATATCCGTCTTGAACGTGTATGATACGTCTACAAATTCCATGGTATACCAGTCCACAGAACTCCAAAGTGATCCAAGTTGGTCGAACTATTGGGAAATATATATAT